>JACCIB010000181.1:0-280768 GCA_018906965.1 Philotrypesis tridentata | reverse complement strand
CGCGAAGGTGAAATCTGCATCAGGGGGAAGTGTCCGCGGTCGTATCTTCCGCTGAATAAATTCCACGGCTCGAAAAAAAAAAGCTTCAGTAGGAGCTTTTATTCAAAGCGCCTCTGCCCACCCACTAAAATACTTTGACAGAGTATTAGTGAGAGTGAGAGTGACAGAGACAGAGAGAGAGAGAGAGAGAGAGAGAGAGAGAGAGAGAGAGAAGGGGGAGGGGCGTCTAGAACATTAAAGAGACGCGGAAATATCCGCGTCTTATTCGAGCGCAGTAGTGATCGACTCACCGACACAGGTGAGGAGAATAGTATAGGAAGCGATGCTGGCAGCGGCAACGTCCCCCGAAAAGTCTCTTTCCAATGCACTTAGGGAGTCGTCCGCGTCCTCTTCGAGCACTTGTTGACAATTTTTACCGTAAATATTAATTTTAATGTTAATACGCGATACGTCCGCACATCTGAGCTGCGAGCAAAAAACTAAAATCAAAATAAACAACCATAACCATGAAGTTGCGGTTGGTCCATATGCTCAATTCACGATGTTCGAATTGTGGCGGAACAGAACACATATATACGCATATATCTAAAGGTTGTAAAGCTTCTAACAGTATATAAGATTTTTTCACTATGAATTTTCATTACGAATATAATTTGAAAGAAACTTGTAATAAATCTCTACATCTACGCTCGAAATAACATTATTAACCCAAAAATTTTATGCAAAAATCTTACAAGAAGCGCTTCTTGATTTAGTAAAATGATACAATGCAATTATGTACTGTATTACCATAATAAACGCCAGTCCTGGACTAAGTTATAACATGAAATCCATACTTTATTCTTATCCAACTTCTTATACAATTCTTCAATTACAAATCATATTAAAAATACAGTTGGAGATGAAAGAGCGTAGCAAGCAGTGGGGTAATACTTCCCTTGAGAGGAGGCAGAGGGGGGGCAGAGGGGGGGCAGAGGGGGGGGCGCTTTTCAAGATTGTGAGGGGGGCCAAGTGAGGGGGGGCCGATTAAAAAATAACAAAAAAATGACACGTTTTTAGGTTATTTTGAGGGGGGGCTAGTGAGGGGGGACTGAGGAGGTTCAGGCCAGCCCTTTCACTTTCAACTATATAATATATAGAAGATATATATACACACACATACTAGGGGGGTACCCCCTGCCCGCTCCGCTCGCCAACCCCCATTGCTTCAGTTTTTAACTTTGTATTAGGTAATGTTTAGATATAATTTACAGCAACAATTTAAAGAATTGATTTTAAACTTTTTTTTTCAAATCCCAATTTTTAAATTTATGCATATTTTATTGATTGTTGGAACAATAATAATTCTTAAATGTGTCTACTGCCGTAACATTCATGGTATATACATGATACTGAAATATGTTATTATAAATATAGCTCACCCATCAGCTCCACCCACCGTCTGCTACCTCTACCTATCTGCTTCAGCTATCACTTATCGCCACAAATCATGAATACCACCTTCACCAACTACCTTCAATCACAAATTTCACTATTCACCGCTCATCTACATCTATGACCTACATGCTTCACTTATGACTCCAATAATGAGCTCCATATTTCAGCTTCATACCAGGCACAAACTTCATCTGCAAACATGACCTATGACGCTAACCAACCACCTGTCCACTATGATCTCTAACCATGAAATCTACTAACTACCTACCATTTTCACCATTGAACTCTTATCTACCATCGATCATCTACACCCTTGACCCATCACCTAGATCCTTTACTTATGACTCCAATAATGAGCTCCACAATTCAACTTCACACCTGGTATAAACTTTACTTACCACCTTGACCTACTAAACAACCATCTGTCTACGATGATCTACCTAGCACCTACGACCGTCTACCTAGCACCTGAACCGCCAATCGCGACCTCCACACTCCATCTATCTCCTACATCATCCACTTATTGCTGCAGTCATGAGCAACACCCTTCACATATAATCTCAACCTATCACCTTTACCCTTGACTTTCCGCCTTTGCCTATCACCACTACCTAGGAGCTTCTTATCAACCTGTTATCCTCCACCTTCACCCTCTACGTATCGCCTCAACTCATAAAATCTACTCTCTATCTATGACCTAAAATTCAACTAAAACTATTGTTCTCTACAAATATTCTCAACCTATCATAACTACCCTCCATCTATCGTCTCCAATGAGGACCTCATTGTTCACACTTTCTGCCTACAACTATCAACTCCATACATGAATTCCACGTACCATCTAACATCTTCACTCGTAGCCTCAAACCACCACCTATAATTTCAACCCATGAAGCTTAACAACTATTTAGCACCTCCACTGTCCATCTGTTACCTGCAATCAAGTTCTCCTACACCACCTGTTTCTTTCATCTACCACTTCTGACTCCAATCATGAATTCCACACTCCACTTATCCCTTACAACTCCCACTATCAGCGTCACACATGACTTCTGGCCTCTACCTATCATCTCCACCCGTGAACTTCCCATCAACCTATTATCCTACGCTTTTCATCTATACCAATAAAGTCTATCATTTACCTTCACCAGCACTTCCACCCTCCACATATCGCTTCTAATCGACCACATATGACTTCTAACATTGATCAATCACGTTCATCAATCCATCTATACTATCCTTACAACGTCCACTTATGAATACAATCGTGATCTCTACCCTCCACATATCATCTCTACCTATCTCCTACACCTAGGACTTTCTGATTCAATTATAGTGTACACATTCCACTTATGATACTAACCATAATGTTCACAATCCTCCTTTTTCCTACACCATCCACTTATGCCTGCAATTATTTCCTCGTTCTTACCCTATCACTTATACTTCTCACTTATGACTTCAATCTTCGAGCTCAACACTTCGTCTATCTTTTACACCATCTACTTATTACTAAATTGATAACCACCACCACCCTTCACACATAATCTTGACCTGTCACTACTGCCTACAACTTTCTGCCTACACTTATAGTCACCACTCATGACTTCCATGCACACTTAGCACCTTCACTCGTAACCTCTACCCACTACTTATCACCTCGATCCATGAAGCTCACGATCTACCTAGCACCTCCACCGCCCACCTATTGCCTGCAATCATGTCCTTCAGCTCCACCTCTCACACCTTCCACTAATGTCTCCAATCATGAACTCCAAACTTCACCTATCCCCTACACAATCTACTTATTACAATCATGAACTCCATCCGTCATACGTGAGCCTAAACTATCACCTCCACCTCTGATTTTTGGCCTGCTTCTAATACCTACACATACATACACCTACTCTACATGATTTTCTGCCTTCACCTATCACCGCTGTCCAGGACCTTTTCATCAACTTGTTACCCTCCACCTTTCTTCTATGTCCATGAAGTCCAGCGTTCACCGTCACCAGCATCTTCACTCTCAATGTATCGCCGTCAATCATAAAATCCACTTTCTAGAATCACCATCAACTAAGATTAGTATTCTCTACATATGTTCTCTACCATCCACTTATGAATACAATCGTGATCTCCACCATTCACAAAATCTCTACCTATCTCCAACATCAATAACATTCTGATTCCGCCTGTCTTCTCCAATAATAATCTATACGTTCTAGTTCTTGTTATTGAGGGGGGGCTGAGGGGGGGGGGGGTGGCGAGGGGGGGCAAAACGCATAAAAATAACCGATCTTTTGAAACATTTCTTGGTTCTTTTGAGGTGGGGCTGAGGGGGAGCTGAGGGGGCTCGTGAGGGGGGGGGGGTGAGGGGCGGCGAGGGGGGGCTAAATTCCAGCGCGGCTCAAAACAACTATATAATATAGTAAGAATGTTACGAATTCGCGCCCGAAAGCTTGAGTCGAACACGAAGAACGGGAGAGCGCGCGATCGAGAAACAAGCAGGGGTGTTTAGCTGCGCTCTGGATGAGCGCAATCGGGAATGTTACAAGAACGACGCTAATGGTTCGTCGGAATATCACGCGATTGAATGGGCTTCGTGCGCCAATATGAATGATTATATTTACTATGAACTCTTACCTTGATCGAGTGTAGCTGCTCAGCTGGGCTAGAACGGCGAAGATGAAATATTTGTGTAGCTGCTCGGATTGTGTCAGCGACTTGGGTCCCAGATAGCCAATCTCGTCCGGATTTCAGAAAGCAAAGAAAATGAGACGACCGAATGCTTTAAATTCAATTCCGTTTATTTCAAAAAATACAACACGCCACTCGGGCCTCTGAGAGTAAATAATGAAAATGTTGGAAAATCGTACGAAACTCGGAAAACACGTCTGGTCTGCTCGAAGGCTCAAGACGCTCTGCCGGAGGGCGCGCAATTATGCATGGGAGAGAGCGCGTCACTTTCTCTCCTACTAATTGTTCTTACCTCTCCCCCATCCCTCTCTTCGCTTCATTAGCTACTTCGCTCTCTCTTGCACTCGTGAACTTCGGGCGAAGTCCGGCGGCGCATGGGAGGGCGAAGCGCTTGGTCAGCGTTTCGAGGGCTGGAGGAGAAGTACCGCTATCGCTCGTCTTTGTTCGACTTGGCGACAGTTAGGCGCATACTTAGTGCACTTCTCTAATGTCTTATGCGTTATGCGACGTTGCCGATTTGGTCGTCCGGCATCGTCACATAACATCCTCCCCCCCTTGGAAGGTTTGCCATCCCGGCAAACGATGGTATCGAATGCGGGTTGGGTAGGGGTGGGTTTATTGACGAAATCCCAGAGTATGGGGTTCAGCCTTTTGATTGTTTTTTTGTGCCCTTTGGGTTAGTGATGGATGTAGATACTATTTTAAAACTATGATTAGTACTTATAATTAGGGGACGCTTGGGTCAATGAAATAAATGATTATGTTAATTCCGGCTATGTTTATGGTAATGTATTTTTAAATGTGTAGTGTTTTTTACAAGGTGTAAAAAAAAATCTTTATTGTTGCATTTCTTGTTTAGATTGCATTTTACACTCTTCTAAGTGCAGCCTCCAATGCGTTACCGCGATGGATTTTCCACACAGTGTATGAATCCGCCTGTCTGCTCTGGCTTGATGGACGGCTAGAAATTTTCTGTCGCATTTTTTTAATGCATTCTCCGTGTCCTCTTCTCTGCAAAAGTTGATAAACCCCATGTACTTGTGTGTTTTTGCATCGCACTTTTCAAGCGGTATGAGGGTGTAACGGGTAGAAGTTATTTCCCCCAATTGTGCAAAATGTTGTGTTGCTTCCTTGCACAACATACCTCTTGGCACTTTTATGCATATTGCTAATTTGTTAATAGGGCGGTTCTCTTGTCTAGTATTAGTCCTTCCATACTGTGGTTGGTACCTTTCCGGGCATAGTTCCAGTGCGGCTTTTGCAGAGTTTTCGTGTGCAAAGTGGATGAAGGCAATGTATTCGTGCATTTCTTCGTCTATTGTGTTTTTTAATGGCACTATGTCAAATTTGATGATTTTGCCATAAGTTGCAACATAATTATGCACGTCGTCATGTTGCTCGTCTGTGTATTTTATTTTGATTTTTCTGAAATCTGTGTCCCCGTCGATGCCTTCTTCTGTGAGGTCATCCTCATTTATCGTTCTTGTGCATAGAGCTAATTGCTCAATAGCTGTGATTTCTTGCTCTGTTAATTCATGCTCGTATGTGGCTTTGCATACCTTTGTTGAAGAGTATTTGCATGCGAAATGCTGGATGTATGCATTCGGATCAATTTCTTGCAGTAGTTCTGCAGCTTTTTGCAAATTTCCAGTATGCAAAATCTTAATAGTGTTTGCATCCGGGTTGTCAAACTGTTTGACGTGCAAATCGCGATATTCTACTTGCAGGTTTACTGGAGGTCTTGCTGCAGCAGCCCCTTCATCACTGTTAGTGTCCTCTGTATTTTCTGCTTCTTGTGCACTTGCTTCTGCATTTTCTGTTGCTTGTGCAGCAGCTTCTGCATTTTCTGGTGCTCTTCCCGAGATAATTATTGGGTCCCACTGTGCTATGGATTCCGCGTTATCCAAAACGATTAGCTTCACTGATACATCCTTTGCATAAGTAACGTCGATTTTTGCGACGTTTTTGTTTTGAAGAACATGCAAGGTGACGTCGTGCACTTCTTCTACATCTCCAAATGTTTTGATGTACGCGAGTAGTGGGGTTACCGCCGTTTGTGGTTCGTAAGTAACCCTTATTTTTCTTGCATTTCTTGTCTGCATTTGCACGTGCAGGACTTTTACTCCTCCGCGATCCATCTGTAACAGAATAAAAAGAAAATATGTCGTGTTACTTGGGTTATGTGTATTTTTCTTGATTATAAACGAAATTTTTCGCTTCATGCATAGCGGGTTAGTTTAGCTATTGGTTCGCATGGTTAGTTCTTTAAACAGTTTTGTGTGACTGTGTGTGAGTAATGTGTATGATGTCTGCGTGTATGTGATACGTTGGTGAACGTATTGTCATTATTTGTTGTCAACATCTTCTTTTAAGATGTCAGCTGCATATTCCACGATCCATTCCTCTTTTGGTTCTACTGGTATTTCGTTGTTGTCTAATTTTTTCTTGGTTTCTTTTTCCTCTAACTCCTTATCCCAATCTTCTTGTTCAGTCTCAACTGGTGTTATGTCTAATTTTTTCCAATTATTTTTCATGTCTTTATTTCCCCAACTATCGTTGTCTGATTCTTCTTCTTGATCGTTGTCAGATGTTTCATTGTCTCCTCGTGTGCAATTTCCATTTTGTTTTTGCCATTGATGTTTAGCATGCTTGAATTTTCTGCATACTTTCTTTATTATTTTGTCTACGTTTTCTTTGTCGTGGAAAATGGTTTCGATTATGTATTTATTTGGGACTTTCATGTCTCCTTCCCAGGACAGATGGTGGTAAACCATATATGTTGTCATTTGTAGGGAATCGAGTAATTCATCTCTTGTTTCCTCATCATTTACGGAGAAATAGATTTTCCTTGCTGCATGGATGGTAGCCATGATATTGTCATTATCTGGTTCTTTATCTGAACTGCTTGAAATGTTGTCTTCTGCCTCTTTAGGTTTTTGCTTGGTGAGCTTATTTTTCTTTCCCACGGTGTATAGTGGTTGTCTATACTGCCATGGTACGTAGCGCATTGGCGTGGTGTGGAATCTCATGAATGATGGTATGTCATTCTTGATATGAATATTGATGTCTTCGATTTTGTAAGAACCATGAGCTATTGATATCCCAAGTGGTTCTCTTGGGTAATCTTTTTCTTGGTAACGAATTGGAATGTCAATGTTCAGACTAATGGTGTCCATTTTAGCTATTCTGCAACACAAATGTGTGTGTGTGCTTAATTTATTATTAGTGAGTGTGAATTTGTTTGTTAGTTACAGACAGTGGTGTGTGGGGTGTGCACATTTAGGGGTAGTATGTGTTTATTTACTGTCTCAAATAGGGTGCGTTTAAATGTTCAATAAATCCATATTTAAGTAATTCGTCTCGTCTAGTAATCCAATGTTTCAGTCAGTGTTGTTTGCTGTTGTTTTTCTCTTGTTGTGTTCTACATCTGGCATCAGATCCTCGTTTGCAGGTTCTATATATTCTTGTTGGATTGCAATTGGTATTTTAGATTTTTGCAACTTCTCCTTCCATAGAGTTTGTTTAATGCAGGTTTTTTCGTGCAGATGGTAAATGTCTATGTCGATGTGTTTATTGCATGTGTCATGTTTTTTTGTGTACTTTTCTTTGTTTGATTTTGATGATTTTCTGGGTACTGAGTATACGGCGTTATATCTAGCGTCGCAATCTGATTTTGCTTTTCCTGCGTCTTCTTTTTCAAAGTATTGTACATATCCATATGCAAGTTTTCCTTTTTTGTCTTTTATAGTCTAATAGTATACTAATGGTCCATATTTTGCAAATGCTCTGAAGAATAGTTCATCCTTAACTGTGTCGGAGTATTCCCAGGGTAATGTACAGAATAGTCTATGATTGTCCATCGGAGCAGGTTGTTTGTTTACAACATGCACTTCTGATTTTACTGGGCATGATTTTTTTATTTGAGTGTCATCTATTTCTTCATCCATTGGTATGTTTCGTCGTTTAGCTGCTTGTGGGTTCGTGGCTTTTTTGAATCTATTCTGTTTTATTAATGTTGCTCTTCTTTCATATGCTTTGGTTGCATCACTTTCCGTGTTGAATATCATGGTTATTTTCTTTGTTCCTGCTTCAAATTTATGCTGTTCATAGTGCATTGTTACTGGTGTTGCTATGTACTAAAATTCTCTTAGTATGGCATGCATAGGTATGTCATTGTCACAGAAAATGGTGATTTCCGCTGCTTCGTGGCCATGTCGTTATTTTTCTAAAAACGAAAATCGTTGTTTTAGTTGACTTCCGCTTGCTGTAGTGGTAGATCTAAAGTCATCTGTGGTGTTTGTACGTCTCGTCGTGTGTTATATTTGGCTTTCGCGCCTTCTCCTATTGTTATGTTCTGTAGTTCTGTAATGTCGATATTTTTTGTGTTGTGTTTGTGTATTTTGTGTGTTTGCTTTTTGGTGCGCAGAGTCAATTTTTTAAATATTTTTGTCTTTACTATTATATAAATTATTATAATGAAAATTATTATTTGTGTAGTTATTCCTCCATAAACTAGGGTGTTAGTTTTGAAGTCTTTGCGTTTGTGGTCGCTTATCTGATTTAATTCTTTTAAAATTTCAGTTAGGGGTCTTTCTTTTTGTGATTATTGACAGGTCATTATATTAATTTTAAATATGTGGGTGTTTGGATATGTTTCGATGTTGTGTGATAAAAGTGGGTAATTTTCTGTTAATTTCAGGCTATATTTGGTGAATATATGTACGTGAAATTTGTTTGTTTTGTGCTTTCACCTGCTAGAACTGTGGTTGCAGTTTTAGCTATGCATTGAGGTGATATTCTTAATATTCCTGCTTCTTTAATTGTTATTTTGTATTCAGGGTATTCTTTGCAAATGAGGGTCATTGGTGTCTCAAAAGTTGTGGAGTATAGCCAAGATTTGTCTTGCTCCAAATAGTTCCATTGTATTTGGGTCAAAGGGTTGATTCTAATGTCGCAATATTTGATGGTGTCAATTGTTGGGTCTAATAATAATGTAATTTCACAATCTGTCGATTCGGGCGTATTGTGTTGCGGACCAAGGATCGGGCAGATTTGTGCATACTGGGTGGTTAAACATTTGTTTAATCGGTTTTCATTGAATTTTATGTATTTCGTTTGATCTATTGTTGTGGCAATATGAGTATGAGATGGCTTTATGTGAGCCATTCCCAAACTAGTGTTATGATACCATTGTGGTATCGCAATGGGGTGCATTTTGTATAGTTGATATTCTGTGTGATCCACTAATGGTAAATGTAGGATTATTATTGTCTTTCCATTTTGATGTAGTGCATCAATTTTGGAAATTTTAATTATTTCTTCTGTTCTCATGTGTTCAGAAGGTATTGGTAAATTCATGTCCTTACTCACTCTTTTGATATCTGTGTTTATTTCTTGCAGAATATTGTTCGAGAGTATTTCTGGGTGAATTTTGCCATTTTTTATCTCCCTTAGTATGTCAAGTAATTTTTCATGACTTTTTGTAATGTGGTCAATGGTCATGTCTAATCTTTTGACATAGAGCATTATTTCTACTAGGTATTTCATTTGTTCACTTTCTTTTAGTACATTTGTTATTACTTTAGTAAGTGATTTTTCGAAACTTTCTAGGATGGTTTGGTGATTTTTTGTTATTTTGTATAATTCTTCAAACTTTATTGCTATTATGTGCGTATTCTGGTCTACTAAATGTATTACTTGTTTTTGATCTTGGAACAATTGGTCAATGTTCTGGTTGACATTGTGAATGTCATCCTCTGTTGCAAGACCAAACAGTGATTTGCTTATGGATCCTATAAATCCTAGGGGTACCATTCTTTTCATCCTGATACTCGAAGGGTATTTCGAGTTAGGATATTCTACTTGACCTAAAGTGGTGATGGTGTCTTCAATTGTTTTTCTTAATTCTGCCAGATTTTGTTGTTTTAATTCTAGCAGATCAGTGCCTAGATCATTTTTGCATTTATGTGCTTCTATGACTGTAATGCATTTGTTGTATACTTCAACGTGAGATTGTGATAGGTTATGCATATCCAAGAATTGGTCAACGTCAATGACTATGTTGACTTTCCAGTTTGTTCTAATTATTTTTACTGTATTTGTTTTTTCATAATAAATGCCAGGGTTTAGCGATAATGATTCCATTGAATGTAATTTTTCTGCGATTAAACCTGGTAGGCTGATGATGATGAAGATGAATTGAATTGAGCGGTGATTCATCTGTAACACAAGTGAAAGTTAATCAGAATTGTTTTCTGATTCTGACTCATCAGTTTTTGTGTGTACATCTTTGAGTTTGTCAATGTGTTTTCTAATTCTTTTGCCATTGGGGTATTCTAAAATGACATTTTTTCTGCCAACAAATTCGACAATTTTTAGTGGTTTGTTTCGGTAGGCATCAAATTTACTTGTTCTTAGCTCATTAATTAAGCGTGCATATCTGCCTATTTTGCCTTTAAACTTTCGTATTTTCGTGTCATATCTTTCTTTCGACTTTATTTTGTTTTTTATTTGTCTTTCGCCTGCTAATACTTTCATTTCGTCTAGACGAAGTATTAGGTCTCTGATGTAAACATTGTATGTGCGAAGTTTTTCATCAGATGGTATTTTGATTGGAAAACGTGCAGTTTTCCCGTATACTAATTCAAACGGTGTGAAGTTTGTTGCGGCATGAATACTTGTATTATACATGAAGGTGGCAAATGGTGCTAATTTGTCCCAATCATCGTATTTCTCTGAGTATATTCTTATGAATTCTACTAGTGGTGCATGGCTTCTTTCTAATAAACCATTTGTTTGTGGTCGGTAACCTGATGTTGTTAATCTATTTATTTTAAAAATTTGCAACATTTTTTCTACTATACTTGATAGGAAACTTGTTCCTCTATCTGAGAGTATTGCTCTTGGTGCTCCAAATTGACAAATTAAATGCTTGACCAGTGCATCTGCGATGGTGGTTGCATTCAGATTTTTAATTGGTATAGCAATCAAATACTTTGTTAGGTTGCATTGCATTGTTAGTAAGTGGCAATTACCTGATGGCGTTTGTCTTAATTTGCCGACTGTGTCAATTGAGACTTTGTCAAAAGCTTCTATTGGTGTGTCAGTGATAATCATTGGCTCTCTTGTTTTGAATCTTTCAATTTTCTTTTCTTGGCAACTTTCGCATTTTCTTATGTAATTTTGAATGTCATTGCGCATTCCTGGCCAATAATATCGTTCTCTGATTTTGCGACATGTTTGGTTTATGCCTTTGTGACCGCCGGTCAGGCTGTCATGTAAATTTGCTATAATTTGTTTCCTTTCTTTTTCCAATGGTAGTTCTACTTTTCCATAGCAGATTGTTACCTTTATTGGAGAATTGTTGAAGGTTTTTGCTAGAAGCTCGGTGATTAGACCGGGTTCTAATTCATCTGTTAAATCGCCTCTACGCGATATTCTGAAACTTTTTGCTTCATTTTTTATTAATACTGTTTTCAAATTTTGCAAAGAATTCTCTAATTCTGCAATGTTTATTTTGTTGTAATATTTGTCTTTAATTATGACAGAATAAATTTTGTGTTTTTTGAATGCTGTAACAAAAATTTGACCGATGTGCGGTTTTTTGTTTTTGATATTCGTTAACTCTATTGCTCCTATATCAGTGAGTACTTTGACTATTGAAGTTGTGCATTCACAATCCTGTGAAAGAAAATATACTAAATTGTCTCTTTTGTATGTTAGACATTCTCTTATGGTTACTATTTGTTCTCTTTCTGGTAATAATTTTCGATCTTTGTCTGAATCCTTGTCAATTGTCGAATTAATGGATTTTTGCACTGAACTCTATCTTTTGTTTATTGGTTCTAATATCTGTAGGATTGTCACTAACCATGGAACCGTTGTTTCTGGTGGTTGTGAATATCGTATTTCATAAGTTTCGTCGTCAAAATTTTCGTCTGTGACGCTTATATCTGTTGTTTTCAGCTTAACTCTTTTGTTTGGATGTGGCGTGCTTTTGGCATTTGGAGATTTATTTCTTATTCTTGTAGTTTTTGAAATTCTTCCTTTTGTTGGGTATTTTATTCCGTCTATTGATGTTTGATCTTCTTCAGGTTGGGAGTCTCGTGCTTGTTCGTATCTTTTTACCAATTCTTTTTGAGATTTTTCTATTAGTTTTTGGAGTCCTTCTTCCATTACTTCATCCATGTGTTTGGTGCCGTAATGTGCATTTAATTCATCCATGCAGAATCTCATTTCTTCTGTTTGTTCTTCTCCATCAGAGAAGTGAGTTACAGCAATATCATATTCTTTGTTGATCTCTGTCTGTTGTGGATGCAATTCTTCAAATCTTGCCATGCTTTCTTCTAATTTTCTGCTAGCTTCTTCGACTTCTTTTCGTGACAATGTTGTGACATTCGATGCATTAGTTATTGATTCGTCATCAGATGATTTGTCTGTGCCTGTATCACTTTTAGCTGTTATTGCTATTTGTATGTTACTTATTGTTTTGTCGTTGCTGTCATTGGATGATATTTCGTCGTTATCGCTATTTGCTTGTTTATGTATCTCCGATTCATCTATTCTTAATGCACTGCGTCTTGGATCCTCTAGTGGTGGGTTATCACTGGAGCTACCATCTACTGCTGTTGAAGATAACCATGAAGTGTTTGATATGTTCGTTTTTGTGGAGGTGTTGGTGTCTGTATCACTATTATTGGTGTCATCACTATGTGCCTTTGATGTTGGAGCTTCTTGGCTGTTGCTTGGTGATTTTTGTCGTTTTGACTTTGGGTATGCTCCTTGTTTAATGTATTGTTTTATTTTGCTTTCAACTTGAGGTGTTTTTGCTCTCGTTCTTTGAGCAATGACACTATGATCCAATTGTGGAGCTTCTTTCCTTGTTTTTGCTCCTATTGGTCTTCCTCTGCCTTTGGGTGCATCTGTGTGTCCCAAGGTTTGTGCTCTCGGTCTTGGTGTTGGACTTTTGGCTTTTGATGTGCTTGGCTTATTTTGGTCGATTATCATTACTTTTAGTTTTGAGAGATTTTTGTTGATTTGTTCTTCCGATAAGTCTGGTGGATTTCTTGATAATGCGTCTGCGTTTTTGTTCAATTTTCCGGGCTTGTACTTGAACGTGTATTCATAGCCTGTAAAACGGAACATCCATCTCATCAGTCTCTGACCTGGATCTTTTCTACTATGCATCCAATTTAGTGGTTCGTGATCGCACACTAACGTGAATTTTCTGCATAGCAAATATGGTCGGAATTGGTGTAGAGCATAGAGTACTGCTAGACACTCTTTTTCCGTTGTGCTATAATTTCTTTCCGCTTTACTAAGTAGTCTCGATAGGAATTGAACAGGGTGTTCAAAACCATCGGTTTCTTGACTTAAAACCGCGGCAATTGCGTAATCTGTCGCATCTGTTGTCAATATGAATTCCTTGTCAAAATCTGGGAATTGCAGAATTGGTTCACTCATGAGACATTGTTTCAATTCATTGAAGACGTCTTCGCACTCTTGTGTCCATTCAAATTTTTTATTATTTTGCAGTAATGCTGTTAATGGTCTTGCTTTGTCCGAAAATTTTGGTATGTATTTTCGGTAATATCCGAACATTCCTAAGACTTCTTGAATGTTTGTTCTGCATTTTGGACGTGGTAATTTTGCTATTGCTTTGACTTTTTTCGGGTTTGGTTCAATGCCTCGTGCACTGATTATGTGTCCTAAAAATGCAACTTCTTTTCTGAAAAATTCGACTTTGTCAGGTTGAAGGACTAGTTTGGCTTGTCTTAATCTCTCCATGAGATTTCGTATTCGTTGTTCATGTTGTTTGAGATCTTTGCTGTAAACAATGATGTCGTCTAAATATACTAACATTTCAATATTTTGCAGGCCGCGCAGGATTTTTTCCATTAGGCGCTGAAATGTGGCCGTAGCGTTTTTTAAACCTTCTGGCATTCTTTTGTATTCATAATGACCATTTATTGTGGTAAACGCTGTCTTGTAACAATCTTCTGGTGCCATGGGTATTTGTTGGAACCCTGTTGCCAGATCAAATATAGAAAAATAGACCGCTCCTCCTAGCTGATCCATTATGTCTGTTATATTTGGTAGTGGGTAAGCATCTCTGATTGTTTTTTTATTTAATTCTCTAAAATCTATTACCATTCTCCGGTTGCCTTGGCTGTCTGGCTTTTTGGGTATTATCCAAATGGGAGAATTATATGGTGAGTTTGAGTCTGTTATTATTTTGTCTTTTAACTTCTTTTGCACACTTTCCCTCACGATGTCTTTGTGTTTGGGTGGGTGTCTATATTGTTTGGTATTAATAGGCACGTTGTCTTCTAGATGTATTTTGTGCTCTATCATATCTGTGCACGGTAGTTTGTCTCCAGGCAGCAGGAATCTGTCTAGATAATCGTCAATAATTCGGTCGACTATCTGTTTCTCTTCAATGTTGAGATGATCTCTTCTAATTGCAGTTTTGACTTTTTCCATTCGTTCTGGAATGTTTGAAACTACTTCGCCGTCAAATTCACTGTCGGTTTCTTCTAGAAAAGTCGGTTCTGTGTCAAATGGTATTAATTCTTTTGCATTGATTTCAATGGTAACACTTTCTTGGCTTGTATTTATTGCCAAAATTTTACACGTGTTGTTGTTATTTATGTATATTCCTTCACCCATGAATACATCTTTATTTCCAGTGTCTATTCGTGGAAGGTATCCTTCTTTTAAATCTGTTTTTATCAGATTTATTTGCATTATTTGTCGAGTTCTTGCCGGTATTGTGCATTTTACTGCATTATTTGTATTTGCAGATATTTCTTTGAATGACTCTTCAGTGGTATTTTTCATTTCGTTTACTTGTAATAGACTGTCTATTTTTCGTCTTTTTGCATTTTTAGGTAAGTGTTCTTCTTCATGACCTTTAAATGGTATAGGGTGCATGACGTCGCTATTCACCATTAATGCATTCTTATAATATGAAATTACTGCTTCTTCCTTTTTGAGGTAATTTCTGCCCAGCATTCCGTCTGCTTGAATGGGAAAATCATCCTGTACTATTTGAAATTTCACTGGCGTGTTTCTAATTAATAAATAAACTGATCCTAATGTTGGTACTGTTTGCATAGTTATTCCCCCTAATTCTGTGTTATCTTCGGTGTTGAATGGTAGATCGTCATGTAATGCATTCAGTTTTATGATCTTGACTGTTGCTCCATTGTCAATCATGAATTCAAGCCATGGCCTTGTGGTGCCTTCTGGTATTCTCAATCTAACTATAGTTGGTTCGTCATTCTCCCAATCATGTTTTTCAGAATTTTTACAGTTGGCTGAACATAGTCGTGGGATGGATTTTCCACTTGTATCTTCATTATTGCAGCTGGCTGCTGTGACGTTTGTTGCTGTGTCTGTTGCTTGTTTTGGTTCATCTGTCGCATTTGCTGATGATAATGTTGCTGATCGTTGTTCTGTTGAGGATTCTGCTTTTGATTTGGATTTTGGTAATTCTGTCTCCATTGGTTGTTGCGATAATTCTGTTGATGTCCTTGCTGGTTCCTCGGGTACTGTTGATTCTGATTTTGGCTCGCTACCTGGGGATCGTAACGAGCCCCATGGTAGTTTAAATTATTGTTACCTTGGTTTTGATTATTTGGTTGAGCTCTCCAATTTTCTCGTTGATCAGGTCTATTATTATAGTAGTTGTTAAATTGACCATTTTGTGGGTTGAACAATTGCTTTTGCTGCCCATTATTATTTCTCCAATTTGTATTTTGGTTATTCTGATATTTTCTTTGATAATTTCCTCTATAATTTTGATTGTTTCTATAATAGCCTTGTTGATGCTGATTATTATATTGCGGACGTTGGTAATTTTGTTGTCTATTGTGTTGATCATTATTGTATGAATATTGTTGATTTTCTGCTGGATTTTTTGGTGGTTTATTTTCTATGTATCCGACGTATCCAGAATTTCTCGGTGCATAGTAGTTATTATATGCATTTCATTGATAATCATTGTTGTGTTGATAATTGTTGTAATAATTATTTTTTCTGCCATTGTAAGGCCTTGTGTCTGGGATTATGTTGGCATCCATCCGTACCTCTAGACGTACAGCTTCTTCATAGGCTTCTTTGATTGTTTTTGGTCTCGTGGCATCGACTGCAACAGACAGTGCTGGTGGTAATCCTCGTATAAAAATGTCTACTGCTTCATCTTCTAATGGTGATATTAGTAGAGCTATGTTTTCTTCTCCTTTCTCTTCTTTAAGAGCGTTTCGAGCGCTGCTTAGTAGTACGCAGATTTCGTCGTAAAAGTCACCGACATTGTCCTTTTGTCTCATTCTCAAATCTTTCAATTTGTGACTGAAATATTTGTAATCACGTCCTGGGCCAAAACGCTGTTTAAGGTGTTTGATTAAGTCATTGATGCTGTCAACTTTCTTGTTGTTGATGCTTTTTCTCGCAGCACCAGTTAATTTTTGTAGAACATTTCTCATGAATTGTGAACGCAAGTTTGACGGTACCAATTCGTGAGCATTTCGTAGATCTTGAATGTAAGTTCTTAGTGCGTGGTATTTACCATCAAAAGTTGGTATACCATTGATGCAGTTCATTAAGGTGAAGCTTTCAGCCATTGATGTTATTAAATGTGCTGAGGCTTCTGTAGTTTCATTTAACGATGAGCCCGTCATGTTGATGATATTCGTTGTTGTTTGTTGCTCTGTTTGTAGAGATTCTATTTTCAATTTTAAATTATCTAATCTAAATGTGCAAAATTACTAGTCTATGATTATGCTTTATCAGTTTCGCTTAATTTTGTTCAACGATGTCAAAATGATGGAATTCTTATTGATTATAAACGTAATTCAAAACTATCGAAATAAACGATGGAAATGAAATCGAGAAGATGGTGGACAAAATTCCAGAGAAATTTGGATTGCGAAACAAAATTGAATTTATTAAGACGAGAGAATTGTGAACCGCTAACCGGGGCGTTTGTGATTCTAAAGAGGAGTGATTTTAATTTTGTTATCGACTTGCTATTTGGTGAAAGGATGTAACATGAATTTTCGAGGGAGGAAAAAAAATTTTTGTTTGTATATTAAAGCAACAAAAGGGGTATATGTATTGAGAAAACTAAAGTTTAAATAATGTAAATAAAATAAAAGGGTAATTCGCAGTTGTTTCTAGTATTAGTATATTAATCAAATGAAAAATTGTTGCACTTCAAACGTAGTGTTCGGGCCTAGGCTAGGCTTTCAAATTGAAATTCGTTTTATGTTAGTCTTAGAAATAAATTAAAGTTTACGTTTAATTTTATTTAAAATTTGACAAAAGATTTTGGCTTTTTGTTGATACAATGATCGAGTGTCAATGCTTGTGCGAGCAATGACATAAAATTTTATTAATTTTCCTGAAAATAAATAAGTTTTGGGAAGATTTGATAAAGAGAAAAAAAATTATTTTTGTCGACAAAATGTCAGAGCTTATTGTTGTAAAATATTAAGTTTATGGCGAGTAAATGATAGGGGAAAAACTGAAAAAGAATTTTTTAATTTGCTTGAAATAGAAAATGTATTCTGTTGTATTGGAAAAAAAAAAAATTGTGGAAAATTTTGAAAAATTTTTTGAAAAAAGTTTTAGTTGAGAAACAGTAATTCGATTAAAAAAAAAATTTTTTATTTATAATAATTATTTGTTGTTGATTAATTAATTATTAATGTTAATTAAAATTAGTGTTTAAATATTAGTTATTGAATGTTTCATAGAAATAGTGCTATTATTTAAAAAAAATTTAATTGATTAACTTCATTTGCTAGATGTTCATTGTTATTATTTTTAATGCGATTATTATTTATTAAATGTTTTGTTTAATCCGAGTGATAAAATTTTGAAATTTACAAAAATAATTAAAGTTTTGAATTTGTGAACTCGAAATTTATTGATTTAAATGAATTTTTGTTTATTATTAATAATCGTAGTTGAAGGTTAGATTAGTGTTGAATTATTAAGCTGTTATTATTACAATGTTCAATTGCATTAGGTGTTGGTCATTTGATAACGTGCTTCTTGTGTTCAATTTAATTATCACTTTGATTATTTAAAAGTTTTGTTAAATAGTTGAATTTAAATGTAGTTGTGTTTAATTAAATGTTAATTAATAGTTGTATTTTAATGGTTTCTGAGCAAAAATATTTGAAAAGTTTTCTTAAAAACACATCAGTCGGCGTTAGGCTTTGGTGCACAATGTATATAGTTTTCCGTGTTCTTAAAGATGATCGATTTTGCTTCGCGTTTGCTTCAGTGTAGAAGCACCTTGTTGTCGACGCTCGCGTTCAAGTATCGATCGATAGTATCGAGCGCGGAGCTGACTGCAGTTTGTATACCTATGTGGTGCAGTCCTATGTTTCAGTGTTTAACCTCGCGCGCGTGGCTGTCGCGACGGTGAAGTTTTCCAACGCTGGAAAATTGCGAAAAAGTGTTCAAAAGTGCGCGAAACTCGTACTCAGTGGATTCGCGAGAAAATGTTTTATTTGCCGGTGTAGATTGTTTTTCGCAAGTTTGACTTGCAGAAAAATAATCTGTGCAAAAAGTCTTACTACGAGGATTCTACAGTATTCAGATGAGTATTCCTTTTATTATTATGTTGTTTTTCAAAGCAATTATCTGAGAACACGTTGCTTTGTGTTAAGTTATTGTTTACTTTTTGTGTTTCAGCATCATGGATTTTTGCAGACAGTTTTGTGCGAGACTTGGCTGAGGACGACGAATGTTATTACTTAGATGTGATTCTTTAATAAGAGAGAGAAGAGGAAAACCTTCCGGTTGCTTATAGATTGAAGACTGGAAATAAGTGCAGTGTGTCATCAATGCAAAGTGATTATTTGTGTTTAGGCGTTTAATAAACTTGGCGCAGTGTGTGTTTTAAATTTCAAAGTGTTTTTGCTTGCATTGCTTTAGAGAGACAAATGCAGGGAAAGTGCAATGAGAATAGACAATTGCTTTTTAAAAGATGTGAGTGATTGAGTTTAAATTATAAGTGATCATTCGTTTCAGCATGTGTGCTCTCGTTTGAAGTTACATTCATTGATGAAGTTCGTGTAATTGAGCAAAACTGTAGAGACTCGGTCTCGTTTGTTTTGTTTTAGTGTAAAGCAAGTGTCTTATATATCTTGTGTTAGAACTTGATTTACAAATGCAAATTATAATTGTGAATGCGAATATTGTTAATGATCGTGTGGACCGACATTTGCACAATTTTAATGTGTGAGTTATATTTGCAAAGTTACCGTGTTTTTTTTTTTTTTTTTGAAAGTGTTCATGAGTTGAGCGTTGTGCGATTTGATATTTTTCAGCAGATTTTGTTGTGCTAGCAAAAAAAAAAATCAATTTAGACGAGTGTTCGTTTGTACGTTTCTTCAATTATAATAATTAGAGTTGACCGAAATTTGTTAATGGCAAGAGCGTGTTCAGTGTCACGTTAGTTGTGTTTAGTCAGCTTGCGAACTTGTGCATTTATCAACTTGTGTTATTTTTTGAACTTATAATTGTTGTGTAAAGTGCCTTTCGAGATAAACGAGTGATTACAATGCTCATGAAGTTTCGTGTAGTGTTGGATAATGTGTATTAATGCTATAACTTTATTGATTTTCGACGTGTTTGTGATTGATTAAGTGTTTTTCTTTTCCGGCAAGGTATTTATTGGTACGCGACAAGAGTGTTTGTTTGCATCGACAGCAATTATTTTAAAAAGTGCAGCGACAGACTTTATGTATTTGGAAATTAGATTTGTGTCAATTTCGAATTTTTAGTATAGAAACTTTTAGGTGAATTCTCCTATTTGAAACGAGATGTTTTTTTTTTTGAGCAATTTTTGTGTAAATAGTGCATGTGAGTTTATATACTTCGAGTATATTATATTCAAGTGTATATTAAATTTTCGTGAATAGATATTGAGAGTGAAATTCAAATTGGCGCGCCTTGGAGGGGACTTGGTTGTTGCCACTGCCAAAATGGCCGCCGCCTTATATAGTGATACTATTTCAAGGGGAAAGTTTCTGCGTGACGTCACGCCTCGTGCCAACTCTTGGCCTCGAGACTTTGACTAATTCTCACACGTGTGCAGCTGACTCAGAGGTGTCATCTGCACACAGTGCGAAAACAAAGTCTCGTTTGAGGTTACAGAGTAGCCAGGAGACTAAGACTGCAGATACAGTGAAACATTATATTCAAGTAATCGTGCAACAATAAATTTTTCACGGGCAATCTGAGTCGTCGGAGCGATTTGGATTTCGCCAACGTTTTGTCAGATGAGTATTTTTTCCTGTTTTATATTTTGCAAAGCTTGCACCTTATATGAAGGGCTTCGCTTCGTGGTTACTCTAACTTTTTTTTGAGTTTCAGATCCACAGCAGCTGCTCTTTTTACCAGGTTTGCGGTGACAGTGCTGGGAATTTCAAATCTGGTTTTGAATTTCTTGGTGGGAAAGTAAAAATACTACATGTGTGAAGAAGACGATGCGACTTGGTGGAATTGTGCAATAGTTATATGAGCAAAAAATTTTATTGTTTTACAAATGCTGAAAACTGCAAGATATTTGAAAATTTGATTTTACTTGCGACTCTTTGACTTGCGTTGAAGTGTGAAAGTGTACTGTGTAGTGTAAAAATGTGACTTTGGAATTTATGGCGAGCAAAATGTGTTAAGTATAGTGTATTGTGAAAGCAAAATTTGCATAACTTAAAAATAACAAGACTTGGTGTAAATGAGCCAATGCTTGTGCAAGTGAAAAGAAATTAATGTTACAGTGTGTGCGAATATTTTAAATTTAGTGTGTTTTACCTTTTTGATGCAGACCAGGCTCTGGTTCTTATATCACACAGCCTGCTGCAACGAGACTGCACTTAAATCCTCGTCCAGGAGGCAGCTCGTGACACACAATAATATAAGATAAAATGTTAATATAAAACTCGTAGTCCTGGTGCCTATGTCACACGACTAGACTTGCCTTGCATTCGCATATGTCTTATAGGTGTAACAAAGTAATGTTAACTTCGAATAAAAGCAAATGATTATTGAGATGATGATTTATTCGCTTTCCTATTCCTACCTTTCCCTATCTCTGTTTCTTAGACAATTTGTCTCGAGGATGAGGGCCCCCCTTTACACCCTTAGTGTTCAGTTGTTATTAGTGCGAATGACTTTATTTTTAATTAAACGCTTTAGTTGATTTTCTTATTTTGGCTCCTTTGCAAAATTTGAATATTGATCAAAATAGATTGTACGTTAATAAAATAAATCTTTTGTAAAGATTTGTAAAATTTGCAGACATGGCATAAAATTTCAAAAAATAAACTGTTGCTTACAATGGCATAATAAAAATTTTTTTCCTTTTCTTGACTTTAATTTAAAGACATTTTTGTGCACATTTCTCAGCGTGAATCATCAAAACGCATCATCATTGTGCATCAATGTTTGTCAAACGACGGGAAGATTCTATATTCAAAAAAATTCAACTTTCTTGAACCTTCACGGCAGGCTAAGCTAGCTATCTAAAAAATTTTTTCGTGCATAAATTTTGGCATGAATCATCAAAACGCCCTGGTTTTTCCGCACTTGTTTTTCAATTACATTAACTTCATTAACCGGTTAATCGCGGTGAATGAAAAAATATGTTGCGCGTAAAGAAAGATTTTATTATCTTTATTATTTTTATTATTTATTATTATGCAAAATTTCACGAGACGGAAATTCACGATTTACGAGAGAAAACTCGTGGTTGAAAATTTAAACAAGTCCCCGCGTGCTTAATGGCGGACGAGCAAGCAACGCTTCGGTGCCGTGCGCACTACCCACGTCGTTCACAAAAATGGCGGCACGCGCGTTTCGGTGCGTTCACATTTTTCTCGGCGCGTGTCTCGATTTTGTCGTCGCACTTTCCGGCACTTGAGTTCAAATTTTTTTCGTTTCCTTTTTTGATCTTTTCCCGACGTTCGCGGTATCCCCCGGGGCCTCCACTGGTTGTTGTACTGTTAAGTACTCGCGCACGCAAGCCTATTGCACATCAGAAGTATCGGGGGAGCGCGCGATACGAAAAACACTTAAAGCGTTTAACCGCGGTTCGAAACTTAACGCGATCGGGATAAGGCGACACTTTCACTTTTTCAACGAGCCACGAATCAACTTATATCATGCAGAAATGGTTGTGTATTGTAAATTTATGCAAACTCTTACCTTTGGGTTTGATCAGCGGGGGCAGCTGGGCTAAATGGTGTACTACGGCTGTGCCAAATTATTATCTGTATGCGAAACTATTATCTGTATGCAAATTGTTATGTGTATGCGAAACAAGGTTGTCCAGGAAAATGTTGAGCGGCAGGCAGGAAAATAATAAGCTAAATGCCTTCAGCTGGATCTCTGACACTTTATTTAAGATTTTATGCAAACAACGAATTGACCAAGCCACGCAGGCGTCTAAGACAAAGCTCAAGAAAATAAACGATTCTAAATACAAAAGTACGTGCACTCGGCTTGGTGGCTCGAGATGCTCTGCCGGAGGGCGCGCAATTATGCATGGGAGAGAGCGCGTCACTTTCTCTCCCACTAATTGTTCTTACCTCTCCCCCATCCCTCTCCTCGCTTCGTTAGCTACTTCGCTCTCACTTGCACCCTCGAACTTTGGGTGAAATCCGGCAGCGCATGGGAGGGCGAAGCGCTTGGTCAGCGTTTCGAGGGCTGGAGGAGAAGTACCGCTATCGCTCGTCTTTGTGCGACTTGGCGACGGCTGGGCGCATACTTTTGCACCTCTCTAATTACGTAGGCGTCATGCGACGTTGCCAATTTGTACTTTGGTATCGGCACATAACAAAATTTTAAGTTATTCTTACGGAACACATCATTGATCCTTTGATTACAAACTAAATTTTGAAATATTGAACTTCTACAAAACTAAAGAGTATTATACGAACATAAACATTTGAAATATAAACATCACTAATTAAACAGTGAAAACTTTTCTTATTCATTAGAGATTAGATAATTAAGTTTCTTAAGTAAATTACGCTTACAGAACACCCTAGGTTCTCACATATTCTGTTAAAATATTACGAACTTGAGATCTTTTACAAAAAGACTTGAATGTTATATTTATACTAAAATTAGAGTAATTATGTTTTAGTATCAAAAGTATATAATTAACAAAAGTTACTAATTTATACAAAAATGTGTTAAATATAGACGCAGACTATATTTATATACATTTTAGTATTCTATAAGAGACTTAATAATTAATAGAACATTTATTGTAAAATTAATAACTTTTGTTAATTAGTTTTAGTAACAAAACATGCATATTAATCTTCACGACGTCAGTGGTAAAAGTTCTCTATCTGTTAAAAAAAGAATGTCTGTCATGTTTTGACATTCAATACGAAAGGGTTGACCTGCAAAAAAAAAATTAAATTGCCGGAAAAACAAACAAAAAATGAAGTTAAAGAATGACAAATGAAAAAGAAAATTACTAATTCTACCTGGAGCACTGATAGAGCCTGTGACTTGACAAGCCTGTCCCTTCTCCATTTCAGTGGGAACGAAATTAGCCACTTGAACAATAAGTTTATAGACTTCGTCTGTAATAGACCCGCAGCCGTACGACATATTGTTATACTGGCTTGGTACCTGGGTGATTTTAGATTTCACGAAGCCTTCAATACCTAAAGAAAAAAACTAATATAGAATTTAATATTTAATGATTAGTTACGAAAATTATAAAAAATAATATTAAAAAAAGAGTAGAAACTTCATAGATGTTAAGGAATATAAAAAAACTAGCTTTCCTTATGTTATCCAATTATATTAAACATATGAACAATGTTTCAGAAAGAGAAACCCTTGTTTTCAAATCAACAATCCAAATTGGCGTTCCCAGTGTACTACAAAGTTATGATTTCGATATGAGAAATCCAACCAAACACTGAATTCATTGTGAGGTACATCAGAAAGGCTTCTCTAACAAGTTTAGGACCTGCACTAAGAATAATTTTTAAAATAAAAGACTTATACAAAAAATTTTTTTCAAATATCTTTATTTATAAAAAAAATTTATAAACAAAGTCATAAATATATTAGAGGAGCCTAATAGTAGTACCTCACAATGCATTCAGAGTTTTGTAAGATTTCTTAAATTGAAACCTAAACTTTGTAGTACACTGGGAACGCCAATTTGGATTTTTGATTTGCAAGTCAGAGTCTCGCCTTTAGAACATCATCAAACTCTCTTAGCATCATAAAATACATAACGAAGGTTTGTTTCATAAAAATCAGACCTGTGTGCAAAATGATTTTAATAATAATAGAATATAAATTCAAACTTTTCAAAATTTAATTTAATTTAATTTATTTAAATTTTGAAAAGTTTGAATTTATATTCTATTATTATTAAAATCATTTTGCACACAGGTCTGATATTTATGAAACGAGCCTTCATTATGTATTTTATGATGTGAAGAGAGTTTCATGATGTTCTAAAGGCGAGACTCTGACTTGCAAATCAAAAATCCAAATTGGCGTTTCCAGTTTATTACGAAGTCAGGGTTTCGATATTAGAAATGCCACAAACCTTATCACACATTATCAAGTACACCAGGAAGGCTCCTCTAACAAATTTCAGTACAAATTATTTTTATAAGAAAAAGGTATTTGAAAAAAATTTTTTGTTTAAAATGTATTTAATTATAAAAATAATTTGTATTGAAGCTCTAAAATTTGTTACAGGAGCCTCTCTGGTGTACCTTACAATCAATTCAGAGTTTAATTGGATTTCTTATATCGAAACTCTAACCTTGCAATACACTGGGAACGCTAAAGTTGAGTTATGAATTCAAAATTTGTGTTTTGCTTTCAGAAACATCAAAAAACTCTCTTCATGTCATAGAATACATAAAGGTTTTTCAATAAACATGAAACTTGTATAAAATAATTGTAAAAGAATATAAAAAACTCAATTTGAAATTAAATTAAATTTTTCTATTTTTAATTACTTATTCCACTATATACTTACATACTAATCCATTAGCAAAGCCTATTTTTTCAAATGATATTGCTCGAGGTGCTGGAGCAGGTTCTGGAGCTCGAATCTCGTGGAAGCCATAATACGAAAGCACTGTATTTGCTTGTATTATGAGTTCGAAGGGGACGTAGTTTTCCTCAATTTTTTGGTGGCTAAGTACCACTGCCTTGGACTTTGCGCCATCAATGCATACAATCTGAAATCAGAGAAATATTAATTAATTAGACTTTTAAAATTAATAATTAAAAAAATTAAAAGAATAATTATAAACATTACACGTCTCATTTGAATGTTAGTTAGATGTTGATTAATGAGGGTATCTCCCCAAATCAGACACGTAACCTTCTTATCCCCATTGGACATGGTGAACTTAAATAAGACGTAGTTTTTGACGTTCTTACGTCCTTCAATGGCTTCCACATAGCCTACAATCTCTCTGAAATAATTATAATATTGTAGTATAAATAATTAAGTATACTTATTACTGAAAAGAAAATATTAAATCCCTAGCATTTTATTGAAAAATTAAAACATTATTTAATTATAAATTAATATTTAATATTATATACTTACACTGCTGGATCTTTGTCGACTATGCCCTCATAAACATCATTTTCTGAATAAGGTGGGATGAATACTGCCATTGTTGACAGAACTGGACTGATGTAAACAAACTGCTAAAAAATATTAATGTATTAGAACCTGTAAAGCAGTGTGTGTGTGTGTATATATATATATATATATACACCTGCATATTTCCATTCGAGAATGTTGAAATATTAGCTTGTGAATTCTCCATATCACTATTCAATATCTGAAATATAAATAAATTAATAAATTAAAGCATGTGAGGGAACAATATAAGAGAGAAAATAACGTAAGATATCCAGACAATATACGAGCGCAAATCACTGTGTATGAGAGAGAAAATAACGCAACGTAGCTAGACAGCATATGAGCGTGGAGACAAACGCGACGTAACGCGAGGTAGCTAGACAGCACATGAGTGTAGAGAGAAACGTGATGTAACGCGAGGTAGCTAGATAGCATATGAGCGTAGAGAGAAACGCGAGGTAACGCGAGGTAGCTAGACATCACATGAGTGTACAGAGAAGCACGACATAACGCGAGGTAGCTAGACAGCACATGAGTGTAGAGAGAAACGTAACGTAACGCGAGGTAGCTAGGCAGCATATGAGTGCGAAGAGAAACGCCAGGTAGCTAGACAGCATATGAACGTGGTGAGAAACGCGACGTAATGCGAGGTAGCTAGACAGTATATGAGCGTGGAGAGAGACATGAGGTAACGCGAGGTAGCTAGACAGCATTTGAGCGTAGAGAGAAACGCGAGGTAACGCGAGGTAGCTAGACAGCAAAGTGTGTAAAGAGCGTTCGAGTAGATCGATATACACGCCATATAATGAATCACACTATTATTATTATATGAAACTTTTGAACTTACCTAGATCCATGTGCAGTCGATTCGCTGATGTCTCAGTTGATGTCTGCAGTTTGTTTTTGTACTTTTTTCACTCGACGTGCACAGAGGGTGAAGGTGGGAGGGTGGGTAAATTTCTCTCTCTCTCTCTCTCTCTCTCTCTCTCTATCTCTCTTCCACACGAAATTGGTAAATATTGAGATATAAAATAATATTGAAAATTACCACAATTCCAATCACAATAGCACAATTCCAACAGCAATCACAATAACACTGTCACTGCGTGCGTGAGTATCTGCGGAATGGAACGTACTAAAATTTGCTTCCCTTACGCCTAGGTTTAAATAAGAAAAATCTGTTAAAAGTATTGGGGTGGTCATTTTCACTTATAAGCTCTTTAGCATCATAGATTTGTGAAAGTGGGGACTAGTAAAATATATGTTAAAGTGCGAGAGTTGGAGGTTACTTGCAGCGTGGACCCATCTATTAAAACCTAAGAGTGGTAGCAGTAGAAACGTATAGAAAAACGCAAGAGAAAGGGTAGATTCGAAGCTTCTTCAATGCGTAGCATCTGCGTTAAATGCGCTAAGATAAGAACGTCTAGCGAGTCCTTCACTGCGTGTTTTTAAAACTGCTAGGAAACTGCATGGAAAAGCGTAAGAGACAGGGACTGCTTTCGAGGAAATATAGACAAAGAAAGTAAAGGAAAAGTAGGAGAAAGGGTAACGTCTCTGAGAGTATCTACGTTCGGATCTGTCGAGTCCTTCGCTACATGTATGTTAAAAAAAGTGAGGACTTGGAAACTAAATGGAAAAGCTTAAGAAAGAGAGAGGCACTATGTTTTCAAGGTTATAAACGTATATACGGGGGGGGGGCTATAAACGTAGCCTCTCCGAGAGTGTCGTCGTATGGGGTCGCCGAGTCCTTGACTGTACGTACCTTAAAAAAAGTGGGGACTTGGAAACTATATGGAAAAGGGTAGGAGAAAGGGCTGTTCTCGGAGGATTTTCAGAGGTTTTTTAAAAAGTGGGGGTATACAAACTAAATGGAAAAATGTAAGAGTGAGAGTTGTTTTTAACGAATTTTCTGCGGTATTGTGCAAAGTGGGGGGCTATGGAAACTGAATGAAAATGCGCAAGAGAGTGGGTTGATTTTGAAGCGAATTCTCAAGAAACATACGTGCAATAGAGTATTACAAAAGAGCGGTGACTCTGTGGTAGCTTCATACAGTATTCTATTCCACGTTTGAAAGAGTGCAGTTAAGTGAGTGAGTATGAATATCATTATTGATGTACAAGGTTTCAAAGGCTTTAACGATGATTTTTTATTTAAAGAATTGGCATATGGAGACGCTAACGATCCGCAAGCAGAAGTGGAAGTGATTACTTTTCAACCTCCATACGCTTGGGCAGCGCTACCGAGTGAAATTAAAACTTCCAATTTGTGGCTAAAATATTCGTATAACGGTCTCAACTGGAGTGACGGAGAATTACCGTACAATAAAGTGACTGAAGTTTTTTCGAATATTTTAGACTTATCTCCGACGAGAAACATCATTTTGTGGGTGAAAGCTGCTCAGAAGGTGAAGTAGTTGCAGAATTTATTCCCTGTAATAAGAAATATTGAAGAATTTCATTGCCCCGCGCTACAGATACCTGGATTCCAGCTGCCTATAGTCTGCTTGAATCATTTACCAGGGTCGATGAAGAATTGTGCAGTTCAAAATATCAAAGCGATAAACAATTGAATTTGGGAGAGACAACGACGATCGCCGCTTTCCTTCGGATCATCTACCTCGGACTATTCATCTGAAGATTCGGGTAAGTTTACACTGTGTATTACTATTCTAGTACCAATTTTATTAAGTTTTCAATGCTCAAAAAATTTGAAATAAATTAATTTTATTTAAACGTTTGTCTTTTAAAACTGTAAATTTATGAAAGTATAAGAAATTACTGTAATCTGAGTGTCATTATCAGAATTTTTACTACAATTATGCTGATACTTACTATTTTATTATATATTAATATATGTACAGCTAATTCATTATTCTTATTTGTTTATTTTAACAGAATTATGGATTCAATAAATCGAAAGTATCTTCATATCTTCCTACGAAAAAAATGAAGGATTTGTTGGCTAATAAAAAATATAAAATTATAAAATTCAAGAAAATTCAAACCAAATTCGGAAAAAAATTATCGAATTATTTTTATTGGTTTGAAAACTGTACAATCGTCACTTTGCCACTATACGTATATAATATAAAAATGTTGCACCCCACCCAATGACTCTCTCGCCGCGCAATATAAGTAAGGGCCCCTGCAGCACGGCAGCCCGGCCGGCACAGCCAGGGAAGCCGCGGCGCGACAGCTCGGCCGGCGCGGCCAGCGAGTCTCGCGGCGCGGCCGACAAGTCTCGCAGCGCGGCAGTTCCGTGCGCCGCCGCCAGGCGGCCAGCACCTTACTTTCGCGTTTCCACCACAGAAGTAGCGCAGGAGAATGGATATAAGACCGAGCCAGATCGGGGCTTAAGCATCCTACTGGCTGGTCATAGTCTTGCAGGTCAGTCCGTCCACGACTGCTGGCGACTCTCCCTGAAAGCGACCAATAAAAGTCAGCTCTGCTGAGAAAATAATTAAATTCTTAATTATTTCTTTTGCGCACCCTTTCCCAAGAACAACAGCCCCTCTAGGGGCTACCGGTACTTATAAGCGCCAGCTTTTTGTACGGCGTTTACGCCACCGGGTTCTTCCCGCAAGGTCCCCCACTATCAGCACCTCTCGGAGCTATCACAAACTGCTCGGTCTCTTTTTCGTCGAGGAGATGCCGCCAAGACTCACGCCAGAGCCAACGTCGTGGATGCTACCGTACCTATTCCTATAACGTGGATGCCACAGTCAGAGGTGACTGCAACATAGGAAACTCCACGCTGCCAGCAGCTTCTGCTTCCGGCCACCCTCCGAGGAAGCGCCCCTAGATCGCCGTCCAAGCTCTCTGTCCTCGCAAGCCTCTTCACTGCAGCAGAACGATCATCTGGTCGGGATCGAGTGCTCCGTTGCTCTTTTCTAAAGAGCTGCACTCCACGCCAGCAATCTCGCCTACGCGAACGTCGTTCGTTTGGGCCACCCCTTCCCAAAGAGATCAAGCGAGAGCCATCTCTCCGAGTCGTAGCGCCCAGAGCGTCCCCTCACGACCAACCCGGAGAGGCTCGCTTATATAAAAAAAATGATTCAAACTTGATTTATTGTAGCCGTTTATATTTACCAACGTGCAACGTAAAAGTCTTTACGCAAAGAAATTTTACGCAATCAATTTTTTTAGTTGTAATTATGAAAACAAAATGTTTTTGTACTTCAAAAGTTAGAACATTGTTAAACTTTTTACAAACAAAATTCTTTAGCAAATTTTGGATTTACAAAACGTCTACGTATGAATCATACCTTGTAATATTTGCAGTAATAGAATAACGATTACACTATGTTTACAAACTATTGTAACTTTTTATCCATTATGTAATAAATACTTCAATCATTTTTTTTCGAAAAATATGAGCATTATAAAAAAAATTATTTAACAAAAAATGTTCAAAATCATTAAAAGAATACGCATGAATTTTTCCAGAAGTATTCCGGTGAATTTCAAAATTTTTAAAATTGACTATTTTTGAAAAATTCTAAAATGGCTCTAAAACGGCAGTTTTATCAGAATGCGTGACGTTGCATTCGCTGATTCCCCTAAATATTTCCTCTACATTATTACGTTGGCCTTCATACAACACCTCCAACGTATCATTGACACGACGTTTGATGATGTATATCTCCATGTCAGTGGTCCAGTCAATGACTTTGTTGCCAGCGTAATTATTGAATTGCTGGTCCAGTCATGCCGACATTTCCTCAGTCGTTTCCATTCCCAAGGAAATCACAAACTGTTTCATAGAGCGCGCCGCAATTGCATGTGAGGCCCTATGATAAATAATCGTATCAGTAGCATGTCCCTCACTAATGTCCTCGAACTCAATACTACAACCACCAAATGTTCTAAAAATTTGCTCTACTCGCTCTCTTGGCCCAATAAAAACTACCCTTATGGTAAAGGTAGAGATTAACTCTAGAGAGTGCAAACTCAATACGTGGTTCATCTGAAAACAATAAAAATATAAAAAAATTAAATTTTGTTATTCAAAACTCCAGAACTCAATCCACATGCATTAAATTCTATCTTATTCTATCATAATCAAGAAGGATCTATTTTCGATAAAATATAAGGGTGAAACCTTATAACGTGGTGAATTTCGCCACGGTACAAGCGACCGGAGCTGCCGGGATAGAGCGTCTCGAGGCCGAATGAATGAGTATTGCGTGAATGGATAATGGCGCCGCTTATTATTTTTGTTTAATAAACGACGCGAGAGGCGGAGGGATGACGAGGAAGTTCAAAAATCACGGCGGACGTCTACTGGGCCGATTCGGGAGAGAGGAGGAATTGGCATAGAAGACAGTCAAGGTGGCGTGACCACAACTATCTAGCTACAATCCAGGGCATTCATTTCCACTCGGGACCACAAGCTGTTGGAGGCAGAGAACGAGTGCGGCTGGGTCTTCCTACGTGAGCGCCTGATGCAGCAGGACCAGCGCCATGGTTGCTCACCGGCACCGAATGTTTGAAGTAAAAAGCAGCGTAACGCGCCCGATGAAACAGGAGCCTCAAGAATCAACGGCCGAGACAGACGGGGGCTCTGAGAGTTTCGTCGTACTTCGCAATTGTTTGTTACGAAAAGCTAGCTACCTTGATAATAATTAGTTCTACTGGTTGTCGCTGGATAGCTGTCTTGATCGAGCGTTTGATATCACAATTATCACAATCACAATTAATTATTTATACATATCACATCTGGGTCTTGGTCAAACTTAAAATATTTCTCCTGATCACTGCTCAAAGCTAAATATTCATGAGACGGTCGAATATATAATGATCCCTCAATATCCTCATTAATCACTTGTGGTATATTAACACTATGCATTTTATACAATTGATAAGAAACTGTATCAACCAATCACCACCAAACTTTTGAATATCACCAACTATCTGACTCAAAACATCTGATTTTATCAATTCCGAATGAACTTTTCCTTCTTTCACCTTTCTCAAAACATCCAAAATCTTTTCATTATTACAAATTAAATGATCCATATGCGAATCTAATCTTCTCACATATGCTGTATTATACATTAAATACATTAACTGGTCACTCTCCTTATTCAATTTGTCCATCATACCCTTGAAAGAAGCTTGAAACGCTTGTAAAACAACTTGATGATTCCTCGTTACATTAAACAATTCCTCAAACTGGGTCCAAACAATATGAGAATTTTCTTCCACCAATGCACCATCTCTGTTTGATCTCGAAGTACTTGATCTATATTTTTGTTAATATTATCAACATCATCAGAAGTTACTAATCCAAACAAACTCTTGCTCATACTATCAACTATTCCTAAAGGAATTAACCTCTTCGCTCTAGTACTACTCGGGTCTTTAACTATAGGATATTGAATTTGTCCAATAGTCTTAACTTAATAGTCCAATAGTATCACGTATCTTATCCTGAAGCTCTCTCAAAGTCTGCTCTTTCAATTCAATACTGTCAGCATCCAATGCACTCCTGCACTTGGTTTGGTCAACAATTTGTGAACATTCTTCAACTAACTCCCTATAATGTTCCACAGGTCCATGAAATGATAAAAACTCATCCACCTTAATAAAGATTTTAATCTTCCAAAGAGCCCGTTCCGTACGAACATTCCCCAATTTCTCAAAATAAATTGCAGGATTAGTGGTTAATATTTCATTCTGAAATACAGGTCCACTATTTATGATCATCATCACACTCAATAACATAAATATTCCGATCAAACAATTCATCCTGTCATCATATCACAATTAGTAACCAGAAAGACCTATTCCATCAAAATTTGAATTCCTCTGCAACTTTTAACTTATCAACATATTTTCTAATACGCCTCCCATCAGGATACTCCAAAATAACATTCTTTCTCCCAACAAACTACAATTTTCAAAGGTTAACTCCTATATGGTTCAAATTTATTAGTCCTCACTTCCTTTACAATGCGAGCATATCCCCCTATTTTACCCTTAACCTCTTTAACTTTCCTATCATATCTCTCGATTTCAATTTCTCTACAATTTAAAGTATGTGTGAATATGTGTATAACACAATATTCAAAGACTTTATCCCTCGGTGTTTTTTAATATTATATAAAAGAGTCTATCGATCTCTCCGAGGCAAGTGTTGGGAAAAAGGTAAAAATTAATTTATACCATTTTTCCTTTTGTTTCGACGTTTCGGTGAACACTGTCACCCTCTTCAGGAAACTGTCAATTTATTTCAATAAATAAATAAGCACAATACAATTATAATGTGTGACAAAATATGACTTACATAAAAAGGAGCACAACAGCCTATAGATTGAAATGTGTTTCTTCCCCGGCCAATCTCAGGCGGGGGAAGGAGAAGCGAGAAGCAAGGAGACGGACTATTATTGTTCCGGCTTCCTCGACTACTGTTTCAATAATAAGGAAACAATAGGTGTAGCCAAACGCTTTTATATCAGCGAGGAGTCTCGCTAATTTTCGAGCGGTTTGTTTACAAGTGACGTCAATGCTCGCCGCTCTCATGCATGTTTACAAATTTTTAAATTCGTCTATAATCCGTTTTTCAATCGGTGAAATAAGTGTGTGTACACGTTATTGATTTTCTGTGTATCTTCCATTTTATTGATACCATTATCCTGCATTTTTATGTGTAACATTTCAGAAATAAGTCTTTTATTTAAATTACTTTCTTTATCTTTAATATTTATTTTTTCAAAATTGAAACTGTGATTGAATTTATTATTATGCTCGTGTATGACGTTGTTTTTAGATTTTTTATGTTCCTCAATACGTGTACACACACTTCTCTTGGTTTGGCCCACATATGTAGCCGTATAATCATTACATTGCAACTTGTATACAACATTCTTTTCTAATTGTTTTTCCCTTTTGTCTTTGCCTTTAACTATAATATTACACATATGATTGTGTATTTTCGGCACTGTCGTAATAAATTTCTCTTTTAAAGAATGTTGCATTTGTTCGTAAAACCCTTTTACATAGGGTAAACTAACAATGTTTTTAAAATTTGTGTCGTTATTGCAACGTTGGTATTTGAATTTATTTTGTCAATACGTTTTTTTTATATATTTGTTGGTAAAGTTGACAGGACAATTATTTTCAGTTAGTAATTTTTTTACAATATTGATGTTTTTCTTATGAAAACATTTGTCCGATAATTTAATAGCTTTATCAATAAGATTGTACACCATGGCGATTTTTTGAGATTCAGGATGTTGTGAATGATAATTTAAAAATCTACCAGAGAAGGTGGGTTTCGTGTACCAATCAGTCATTATTTTGAAAAAATATAGTAGACATAAACTTACTCAAACGGACACGATTTTACCAAAAGCATATGGATTACCAAAAATCCACAAAAAAGATTATCCGTTGCGACCTATTATTTCAACAATAGGATCACCTACATATTTTTTCTCAAAGACATTATTCAAAATTCTACAAAACAATTTAGATAAGCCAAAATCCTATGTAAAAAATAGTTTTGAATTAATCGAAAAAATAAAACATGTGAATGTTCCGGCGGACCACTGTATTATAAGTCTTGACGTAAAATCGCTATACACAAATATTGACAAAGCATTAGTAAAAATTAGTATTGAAAAGAGATACAGGCGAATAGCTAGAGGTTCTGACATTCCACTCGATGAAATATTAGCAGCATGTGAGTTACTTATGGAGAATACGTTTTTTCAATTTAACAATAAATTTTACAAACAACTTTTTGGTACTCCAATGGGCTCTCCGATCTCGGGATTATTCGCTGATTTAGTCATGGATGATCTCGAGACGGACTGCATTTCAAAACTTTCGTTTAAACCGATATTTTTTTACCGTTACGTGGATGATAGTATTACATGCATCCCGAAAACAAAAATTAATGAAACACTTAATATATTTAATTCATACAATAGCCGGTTACAATTTACACACGAAATTGAAATAAATGACTCCATAAGTTTCTTAGACGTTTTGTTGGTAAAGAATAATGGCAAAATAATGACTGATTGGTACACGAAACCCACCTTCTCTGGTAGATTTTTAAATTATCATTCACAACATCCTGAATCTCAAAAAATCGCCATGGTGTACAATCTTATTGATAAAGCTATTAAATTATCGGACAAATGTTTTCATAAGAAAAACATCAATATTGTAAAAAAATTACTAACTGAAAATAATTGTCCTGTCAACTTTACCAACAAATATATAAAAAAAACGTATTGACAAAATAAATTCAAATACCAACGTTGCAATAACGACACAAATTTTAAAAACATTGTTAGTTTACCCTATGTAAAAGGGTTTTACGAACAAATGCAACATTCTTTAAAAGAGAAATTTATTACGACAGTGCCGAAAATACACAATCATATGTGTAATATTATAGTTAAAGGCAAAGACAAAAGGGAAAAACAATTAGAAAAGAATGTTGTATACAAGTTGCAATGTAATGATTGTACGGCTACATATGTGGGCCAAACCAAGAGAAGTGTGTGTACACGTATTGAGGAACATAAAAAATCTAAAAACAACGTCATACACGAGCATAATAATAAATTCAATCACAGTTTCAATTTTGAAAAAATAAATATTAAAGATAAAGAAAGTAATTTAAATAAAAGACTTATTTCTGAAATGTTACACATAAAAATGCAGGATAATGGTATCAATAAAATGGAAGATACACAGAAACTCAATAACGTGTACACACACTTATTTCACCGATTGAAAAACGGATTATAGACGAATTTAAAAATTTGTAAACATGCATGAGAGCGGCGAGCATTGACGTCACTTGTAAACAAACCGCTCGAAAATTAGCGAGACTCCTCGCTGATATAAAAGCGTTTGGCTACACCTATTGTTTCCTTATTATTGAAACAGTAGTCGAGGAAGCCGGAACAATAATAGTCCGTCTCCTTGCTTCTCGCTTCTCCTTCCCCCGCCTGAGATTGGCCGGGGAAGAAACACATTTCAATCTATAGGCTGTTGTGCTCCTTTTTATGTAAGTCATATTTTGTCACACATTATAATTGTATTGTGCTTATTTATTTATTGAAATAAATTGACAGTTTCCTGAAGAGGGTGACAGTGTTCACCGAAACGTCGAAACAAAAGGAAAAATGGTATAAATTAATTTTTACCTTTTTCCCAACACTTGCCTCGGAGAGATCGATAGACTCTTTTATATAATATTCTCTACAATTTGTTTCTCTCCCACTAAAATTTTCATTTCATTCAAATGCAACACTAAATCCCTAATATAAGTATGATAAGTTCTCAACTTTTCATTCGACGGAACTTTAATTGGCAATCGCGCTACTCTCCCAAAAACTAATTCAAAAGGCGTAAAATTCGTAGGTGTATGAACATTCGTATTATAAGTAAATGTAGCAAAAGGCGCTAACTTATCCCAATCATCATATTTTTGAGAATAAATCCTAATAAATTCAACCAACGGCGCATGACTCCTCTCCAAAGAATCATTCGTTTGCGGTCTATAACAAGATGTTTTTAAATGATCTATTTTAAAAATTTTCAACATTGACTCTACTATATCTGACAAAAAACTATTACCCCTATCTGACAATATCGCTCGCGGTGCCCCAAATCTTCAAATCAAATGCCTCGCTAAAGCATCCACAATCGTGGTCGCATATAAATTCTTGATTGGTATTGCAATTAAATATTTGGTCAAATTACATTGCATGGTCAATAAATGCTGATTCCCTCTCGGTGTCATTCTCAATTTCCCAACAGTATCAATTGAAATCTTATCAAACGCTTCAATTGGCTTATCCGTTATTATCATTGGCTCCATTATCTTGAACCCCTCAATCTTTTGTTCTTGACAACCACTACACTTCCTTATGTAATTCTGTATATCATTCCTCATACCTGACCAATAAAACCTCTCCCTTATCTTTTGATAAGTCTGATTAATTCCTTTATGACCTCCTGTCAAACTATCATGTAAAGCACTTATTATCTTTTTCCTATCTTTTTCAGCAGGTAACTCCACCTTACCATAACAAACTGTCACAGTAATATTCGAATTATCAAAATGCTTCTTTAATAACTCACTCATTAACCCAGTCTCCAACATATCTGTCAAATCACCTTTCTTGGAATTATCCTCAATTTTCAAATTATCCAAACATTTATTCACATTCTCCAAACTAATCACATTTAACTGCTTCCCTTTCACTACTAAAGAAAAACATTATGCTTTTTATAAGGCGTTATTAATATTTGACTCACAAAAGGTTTCTTCTTTTTCAAAGTAAACAAATCTATTGCACCAAAATCATTTAACAATCTCGTCACTGATGTATCCACTTCACAATGTCTAGTTATAAAATGCACAATATTATCTCTTTTATACGTCAAACAATCCCTCACACTCAACACATTATTCCCTTTCACTGATTCCACCAATCTTTCCTCAATCGTATCACATTCCTTCTTTCTATCAGATTCTCCACTATCATATTTATTCAAGTAATTCAAATCATTCATATCTGGTATCATTATTACAGGTAACGTATCCTCCGCTGGTCTTGAATACTCAATATTATATGTATTCCCATGATTCTCTCTCACCTCAGCAAGAATATTATTGCTTCTTCCAACACTTCCCAATTTATCTGATGTACTCTTCGCTTGTGGCTTTATATCACCTATTTTCGTTGTTTCTGAAATTCTACCTCTAGGTGGAAATATCATTATTTCACTAGTTGCCGATGTATCTCGATCCGACAAAGAATCTCTCACATTATCCAATCTCCACTGTACTTTTTCCTCTGTTTTATTTATCAATTCTCTAACCCTTTCTCCCAAAACTTCATCCATTTGAACTGTACCATAATGTGGATTCAACTCATGCAATCTAAACCTCATTTCATCATTCACCTCTTCATTCCCAGCAAAATGTGTAATTGCTATGTCATAATCCTTATCTTCTCCTTCCACTGCAGCCTCTTCAGTTTGATGTTTAGCCATACTTTCCTCTAACCTTCTACTCACTCCTTACACCTCTCTTCTACTCAAGCTCGTTCTCATTGAAACACTCTGTTCACTGACCAACTTCACTCACATCGACTCCAATATTCTTCACAGTTCTATTCTCTTCACCTTCATCAGTACCACTACCTTCTACATCTAAAACATCTGTTGTCTTTTCCATTCTAATCCCACTATACTTATATCTTTCAAAGGCGGTTTTTCCTTTTCACTACTGTAAATCCCCGTTGACGACAACGCTATTGTACTCAACCTCCCTCTCGATGAATTCACTTTCATTGAAACATCTGTACCTTCACTATCACTATCCCTCAAATCATCAGATTTCGATAACACTGATTTTGATGAAACTCTTTCACTGTGTGACCTCTTCATTGATTTTATCGATTTAGGCAAAGCTCCCTGTTTAATATATACCGCAACCTTAGATGTCACCTGAGCCTTATTCCTAGTCCTCTGAGCAATAACACTATGATCTAATTCTGGTGCCATTTTATTAGTCTTCGCTCCTACAGGTCTACCTCTTGATATTTTCACTTCTTCAACTTCAGACTGTATTCTACTCCTATTAAAAATTTTGCTCTTCACTGATGACACAATACTCTTCGCCTTATCACCATCAGACTTGTCTTTTTCTTCAGTTATCATCATCTTAATGCCTGGTAAATTTATATTAATTTGTTCCTTACTAATCTCAGGCGGATTCCTCGAAAGAGCATCTGCGTTCTTATTCAACTTTCCTGGTTTATATTAAAAAGTATACTCATAACCCGTAAATCTAAACATCCATCTCATAAGCCTCTGCCCTGGATCTTTTCGTGTATGCATCCAATTCAAAGGTTCATGATCACAAACCAATGTAAACTTTTTACACAACAAATATGGTCTAAACTGATGTAACGCATATAACACTGCCAAACACTCTTTTTCAGTCGTTGAATAATTTCTCTCAGCTTTAATTAATGTCCTCCCTCAAAACTGAATAGGATGTTCAAATCCATCTTTTTCTTGACTCAATACAGCCCCAATTGCTATATCTGAAGCATCAGTTGTTAAAATGAACTCCTTTTCAAAATCTGGAAACTGTAAAATAGGCGAATTTATCAAACACTCCTTCAAAGTCTGAAAACTCTTCTCACAATCTTCCGTCCACTCAAATTTCACACCATCTTTCACCAAATTTCTCATTGGCCTCTCAATTACTGCAAAATCCTTGATATACTTCCTATAATAACCAAACATTCCTAAAATTTCTCGTACACTTTTAGCACTTTTCGGTATTACCAACTTCGTGATTGCCTTCACTTTCTGCGGATTAGTCTGTCCTGTCTTTCTGTCCTGAAAAATTCCACTTTATCAGGTTGTAACACCCATTTTGCCTCTCTCAATCTCTCCATCAATTTCCTTATCCTCGATTCATGTTCAGACAAATCTCTGCTATAGACAATTATATCATCCAAATACACCAACATTTCTATATTCTGCAAACCTCTCCAAACCTTTTCCATTAACCTCTGAAACGTCACAGTTGCGTTTTTTGAACCTTCCGGCATGCATTTATTCTCATAATGTCCATTAAATGTTGAAAATGCTGTCTTGTAACAATCCTCCGGTGCCATAGGAATCTGCTGAAAACCACTCGCCAAGTTAAAAATTGAAAAATAAATTGCTCCTCCTAATTGATCCATAATATCAGCAATATTTGGTAACGGATAAGCATCTCTGATAGTCTTCTTATTCAATTTTCGATAATCAATAACCATACGCCATCTCGGATTACCATGACTATCTGGTTTCTTTGGCACAATCCATATTGGAGAATTACAATGTGAATTCGACTCTCTTATGATCTTATCTTTCAACTTCTTCTCAACACTCTCCTTTACCACCTGTTTATGCTTCGGCAGATGTCTATATTGCTTAGTATTAATTGGAACATTATCCATCAAAAATATGTAATGCTGAATCATATCAGTTCAAGGCAACTTATCCCCTGGCAATAAAAACCTATCTAAATAATCTTCCAATATACTATTAACTATTTGCAATTCCTCTTTATTCATGTGCTGTCGCCTAACCACCTCCTTGACTCTTTGTAACCTTCCTGCATTATCCACTATTCTTTTCCCTTCAAATTCACTATCCGGTTCTTCTAAGAAATTAGCCTCCGTCTCAAATGGTATCAACTCCCTCGGATTCACTTCTATTGTCACGTCCTTTTCATTTGTATTTATGGCCAAAATCTTACAAGTATCATCTTCATTAATCACCACTCCTTCACCTAAAAACACATATTCATTACCAACATCAATTCTAGAAACATAACCTTCCTTCCAATCACTATGAATTAAATTGATCTGTATAACTTGTCTCGTTCTCGCCTTTATATTATAAACCATTTTATTTAAATTGATCATCTGATTGTTAACCCTTTCATCTGCATTATTCACACTCACCACTTCCTTAGATAACAACTTCTGATCTCCATTTTGTACCTGCAACCATTGTCTATTGTAATTCACTTCCTCCTCATTTTCCATTAAAAATGGTATCGGATTCATCACATCTCCTACCACCATCAAAGTATTACTATAATAAGAACTTACAGCTTCCTATTGCTTTAAATAGCTTCTCCCCAAAATACCATCATTGGAAATTGGAAACTCATCCAACACTACATTAAATTTCATAATGGAATTTCTAATCTTCAAATACACCGAATCTAACGAATAGATAATCTGACTCGTTATCTCTCCTAAACCAATAACATCATCTGTATCTATTGGGACCTCACGAGTAGGCGCGACCCATGTATATAGACAACAAACATGGCCGCCGTAAGCGACCTTTTTAAATTGAGCAGATAGGGAAAAGATTAGTTTTCAGTCAACAAAATGATTACAATGAAGAATATTTTTGACTATGCGGGTATAAATCCTGGGCAGCGTAAATTTATAGAAGGTGAACGCGTGTATAAGGCGAATTTTATTGTTAAATGCGGGAAAAAAGCTGTTTCAAGTGCCCCTGATACGACTATATACACATCTATCTGCTTGCAGACTACAGCTATAAAAAGCAATAGTCCTCATGAAATAGAATGTCATGTAAAAAGTAATGGGGACATTGTACGTTGTTTTTGCTCATGTAAAGTTGGTTTAGGCGAAATGTGTAAACATATAATAGCAACACTATTGTATATTTATCAGTAAGTACCTATAACTTTACATTACATAACCTATATACTACTTACTATTATGTATTGTGTACACTGCTTTTTTTAATAAAATAATTTTTTAGAAAAGGTGACAGTTTAGAAATTTTGTCTTGTACGGACAATAAATGCGAGTGGAAGAAAGATCACAGCAAAAGTTTAAAAAAATTCGATGCAGCCCCGTTAATGCAACGTTCTTGTTTTGTTGAGCCTACAAAAACAAAAAAAATTATTAATTCATCGACGATAAGCAGTAGTTATGAACATGAAAAATTAGTGCACCAAGTTCACATTGAAGAGAAAATTCAGAAGTCAGTTCAGGAAAATTTAGGAGACATAGTGGCTATTGAGAAGAAACAAAAATGTGTACCGGAAAGAGAGCTATCGCAATCAGAACTTAATGAAATAACATCCAGTATAATTACTAACCTGCCAATGTCAGCAATCGCTAAGCATAAGTAAGAGCTGCTGTTCAATAAATTGTCTTTTTTAATTGGAGCATATACCTAATAATCATATTTTATTTTATAGATTTGGGAGACACGAACCCATTGTATTCAAAAAGAAAAATAAAATCAGTTTCCTTGAAAAAGAAGTCATCAAGACAATTTATGAAAATCAAGACAATGTTCTTATGCAACATATTCAGAAATTTGAAGTACCAATTGTAAAAGAGTGCTGTGTCAAGACAATGAATAAGCTCTCTGAAAATCTGGAAAGTATTACTGAAAATACTAAATTGTATTATGCACAGTGGTTAAGGGAACGACAATACAGGATTACAGGATCTGTCTGCTATGGATTATATACATACTCAAAAAATGTAAGAAGTGAAATGGAATGGATAACGAAACTCAAAAGCACATTTGAACCAAAAAATGTTAAGACTGCAGCCATGGAATATGGTACTAAAAATGAAAGTGCTGCTCGAAGTGTCTTTACCAATGCTGCTGAAAAAGTAAAATACAAAGTGATGGAGCTTGGATTGATAGTATCTAAGTTAAATCCATGGCTCGCTTATTCACCAGATGGTGTAGTTTTAAAAGATAATAAGCCAATAGCTTTACTGGAAATTAAATGCCCTGTGATAGGTGCAGCAAAAGGAATAAAAGAAACTATAGACAATTTGTTAACAAATAAAAAAAGTTGCTTAGACCAAAAAGAAGAAAATATAGTTTTGAAACCAAAGCATACTTACTATGGCCAAGTTCAGCTGGGAATGGCTGTTCTTAATGTAAATATAGCATACTTTGTGATTTATTCAACATTTGATAAGCAAATTTTTTATTTAAGAGTACCAAAGGATGACGCTTTCATTACTGCGATGCTCACAGCTTTAAAAAAAGTGTTCATCACTTTTAGACTACATGAGTTATGTGATAAAAAAGAAACTTGTGAATCTAAAAATGACAATTAATGTGATTAATATAAATGAAGATGTAACAAGTGATGCTTGCGAAATTACATGATAATTATTATAAAACAAGTGATAAATAACTAATTTAAGAAGTGCATTTTATATTGATTTAATATTTATTAAAACTATAGGTATTAATACAAAGTATTTATGTTTAAAGATTGTTTAAACATTGTTTATTTATTTAAAAAATCATTTCAAAAATGATAAGTCAAAATGTAAAAGTGTTATTACAAATATATTATTATCATAATATAATCCAATGAATTTATTTGTTATCCATGAATTTCTCATCTTTTAAAATAGGTGCACTCATATTAATTGTACCACAAATGACTGTAAAAATTTGCTCAGCGATTGGTAAAAGCGTAGCTGGCATAACTGTTCCAACAATTTTAAAAGTTTTTATTCGTTGATTAGACCTTTCCACGTGCACACGAGCTGTAGCTATTTTAGCTGTTAACATTGACTCTTCTTTAGTAAATTGTTTTTTTTTCTTTTAAAAAAGATGGTCTGATGCACTTCCATTGATTCACAGCGCATACATCATCTATTAAAAAACCACGGTCCACCATCACAGCATCATTAGGTTCCAATAACACCATTAACCTGCTTTGTTGAAATATAGAGGAATCACTTACTCGTCCACCATACACTTTACTCATATAAGTAATATTGTCAGCTGGTGAAACACCGGTCATTACTTTAAATGTATTTGAACTTTTATAGTTTGAATAAGTTAACACTTGACAACACAAATTTGAAGGTCTTTGTATAAAAACTTCTGTGCAATCCACAACAACCCTGACATCTTCAAAACCTTCAAAACATTTTGAAAAATTTCTCGAAATCTCCTCTTTTGATGGCCATGGTATAGCTGCTTTTAAACATTTGCTCAGTAGGTTTATAGTTTCGTAAAAGATTCTTTGACAATGTGTTGGTGTGTGACAATTAAACAGAGCTGCTAAGAAACTATACGATAAGTTTTGTTTTAACTTCATATATGTTAAAATCACTCATTCCTTGGTATTCATTTGAACATTATAACGTTCAAATTTATTGTTGCTTACTTTCTTCAATATTTCCACAATAGCATCCAGAAGCTCAAAAGATTCTAATCCAGTCATAGTGCTTAATTGTTCTTTGGTTTGAATGTTATTCACTATGTTTGGTACGAAGCAATCGGTATTAACTTGCACTCCTTGCTCTCTTACTAATGGCTCTGGACTTTTTGCTTTGATAAATAGGTCTTTATGTAACTTGTCAATCACACTTTCTTCCACTCTGCTATGTTCTTGCATCGCACTCTCTTGCATCGCACTGTCTTGTATCTCACTCTCTTGCAGCGCACTCTCTTGCATGTCACTCTCTTGCATCGCACTCTCTTGCATGTCACTCTCTTCAACAGCACTTTTTTCCATCTCACTCTCTTGTACCTTTTTGATATTTTTGTTAGACTTGTCCATAAGGGTTTTAATATTTTTTACACTTTTATCTGAACCATTTCTCTTCATTCGTCTCTGTAACCTTGCATTACTTTTTATTTTTTGTAGATTAATTTTTTCTTGATCTTCACCAGGCAAGTTACGAGATGGAACTGCATTTTTTTTTAATTTTTTTCTTCTTGTCTCCAAGCCTGCAAAATCTAATACGTGTGCATGCAATTAGACTACAGTAACAGACTATAACCTTAAAAAAATAGAAGTACAATTTACTTGCAAAGAAGTAATCATTTATTTCAAAATGCTGTGAACAAACTTTTGTGTTATTAGTTACATTAATATGTGTCATTTTTAATGCTACCTTCCATGCTTTACACACATCTATTTTTTCGGAGTCGCCAAATGCATTCTGTTTGTTTACAAAATGATGGTTTGGCTTCGGGAACTGATGAAAACTTAACGTTATATTTTTATTTGCTTTACTGTCACAACCACTAACTACACAACGGTCTTTATTGGATTTTTTTCTATGCTCTCTATAATTGAAACCCTCCATACTAACAATTTTTTTAATTGTAAATGCAAATAAAACTCAAATCCCATATACTATTAATGCTAAAACGATAGCATAGACAAGTTCTATTTGGTGCCGCGAGGGGTCAGGGCATAGTTCGTGAGTTCCCAATAGGCATATCCTTATCTAGCACTGTCAATTTAATCAAATTCACTCCTGCACCACAATCCACCATAAACATTTCCCCCGGTCTTCCTGTTCCAATTGGTACATGAATTCTCACAGCAGTTACTCTATGCTTTTTCTTAAAATATTCTCCAAATGTTGTCTTGTAGGCTGAACCATATGAACTCTGTTGATTGCGCCCCGTTAAAATAGACATAATTGGTGCTTGTTGCTTCCCTTTCTATTGCATTAAACACTCTATCTGTTGCTGATAATTCTTCACATCTAAATTCCTTGCCTGTTCTTGTTGTTGCTGTTGCTTCTGCTCCAATGCTTTTAGTGATAGGCCACTCTGTCCTGACAAGCCTCCTGGTAGTTTAAATGACCAGAATTACCCTCTCCTCCTTGACCTTGATTTCTCCAATTTTGCTGCAACCTGCTATCATGTTTTGTCTGATCTGGATATCTCTGTGCATAATTATTAAAATTACCTGTTTGCGAATTTAACAACCTCCTGTTATATATCCACAATTGCCTTCACTATTCCAAGAATTCCAATTTCTATTACATTGATTCGCACCACCTCTATAATTACCATATCCACCTCTACCTCTAAAATTATTATCATTATTACCTATACAGTTATTATTACCACCTCTATAACTGTTATAATTACCTCTATAATTGTTATCACTACCAGCTTGATTACTATTTCCTCCATACGAATTAGTGAAATTTCCTCTAAAATTACCATAACCACCACGATAATTATTATATCCTCCTCTGCCTCTAAAATGCTGCTGCTGCTGCCCATAACTATTATTATCATGCCGAACTTCATTCTGCCAATTATTTCCACTAGCTTATTGCTCCTCTGGTGCCTTAGCCTCCAAATATCCAACATCATTTATTCCATGGATTGGTTCATTATGATTTCTGTTAAACTGCTGATAAAAATTTCTGTCGTTACTATGATAATTATCATGATCCCTTCCTCTATAAGGCCTCGTATCTGGAATGATTTTCGCCTCCATTGTAGCATCAAGCCTCACCGCTTTTTCATAAGCTGCTGTTAAAGTAGCTGGCTTCGCCTTACCACTTTATCTGATAATCCTGGATGTAATCCTCTGATGAAATTATCAGTCGCCACCTTCTGCGTAGGCTCCATCATATTTTCATTATAATCATTACCATATAATTCCTTTAAAACACTCTTCGCTCCACTTAGTAATACATTCAACTCATCATAAAAATCACCCACTGTATCTTGTTGTCTCATTCTGATGCTCTGTATTTTATTATTGTAATAGCTAAAACCCCTTCCTGAGCCAAATCTCTGCTTCAGATGCCTTATCAATTTATCCACGTTCCTGAATTACTTATAATTTAAACTTTTCTTTGCCGGACTTATTATCCGTTGCAATACTCCTTTCATGAATGGTGGCCTCGTAGAATCTGTCACCAACTCATTGGCATTCCTTAAATCTTGAAAATAATTCCTTAAACTCGTATGTTTCCCATCAAAACTGAGAATCCCACTCATTACATTCATCAATGTAAAGGAATTTGTTAATCCATTGATTAATGTCGTACTCGTTGCATCCAGGCCCGCGTATCACCTGCTCATGTACCCGTCATTTTGATCAAAATATTATACTATACACTATCTCAAAAACTCGGAAATAATCAAAACAACATCCCCAAAAAAACTTTCAACACTAAACAAATACATAAAAATACTAGTTAAGCAGCAAATTTTCAAAAAAATGAAATTTTATAAAAACCTAAATTCAAAAAAACTTTCCCTACCCCTTAAAAATTTTATACAAAAACACAGTAAACAGAAATTTAAGTACAAACCACAAATTTATACAAAAATAATGCAAAAATTCAATTAATTATTAACCTAAATAACTACCAAAATATCTCAAAAACCAAAATCAAAATTATAAAATTTTCACAAAAACAATAATTATGAATAAATAAATTCGAAAATAATCTCAAAATCTTATAATAATTCCCTAAAACAGCACTCATAAAAACAATAAATATTTTCCAATTCTAAAATTATTATTGAAATACTTCCCTAATTACACAGCAAAAATAACTCAAATATTATTAATGTATATGTGAATAAGTGTAATACACTGTATTCAAACGGCTTTATCCCTCGGTGTTTTAGTAATTAGTTTTGTGAACTTTGTCGATCTCTCCGAGGTAAACTTTGTAGGAAAAAGGTGAAAAAAACTTACACCATTTTTTCCTTTTTCAACGTTTCGGTGAACATTGTCACCCTCTTCAGGAAACTGTCAATTTTATTAATAAATAAAAATAAATTAATAAACACAAAATATAAATCAATAAGCAAATGGACAAATCATTCTTACATGTAAAAGACGCACAACAATGAGTCTATCGAATGTTCTCTTCCCCGGCCCGTCGTGGCGGGAGAAGGAGGAGCGGGAAGCGACAATACGATGTTTTGATTCCGGCTTCCTCACCTACTGTATCGATAATTAGAATACAATAGGATTAGCCGGCGCTTTTATATCGGCGAGGAGTCTCGCAAATTTTCGAGCAGTGTATTTACAATGACGTCACACTTGTCGCTCTCTCGCATATGTATACATCGAACATCTATACTCCGTTTTTGCGAAAATACACAACCGTATGTGTAGTATTATAATCAAAGGAAAAGATAAAAAAGAGAAACAGTTAGAAAAAAATGTTGTGTACAAGTTGCATTGCAATGATTGTACGGCCACATATGTGGGACAAACTAAGAGGAGTGTGTGTACACGTATTGAGGAACATAAGAAGTCGAAAGGTAATGTTATTAATGACCACATTGATAAATTCAAACATAATTTTAATTTTCAGAAAGTAAGACAAAGAATGCAATTTAAATAAAAGGTTAGTTTCTGAAATATTGCACATACAAATGCAGGAAAATGGCGTTAATAAAATGGAAGACACACAGAAACTTAATAACGTGTACACACAATTGATATACCGTTTGAAAAGGAATCGCAAAAACGGAGTATAAATGTTCGATGTATACATATGCGAGAGAGCGACAAGTGTGACGTCATTGTAAATACACTGCTCGAAAATTTGCGAGACTCCTCGCCGATATAAAAGCGTCGGCTAATCCTATTGTATTCTCATTATCGATGCAGTAGGTGAGGAAGCCGGAATCAAAACATCGTATTGTCGCTTCCCGCTCCTCCTTCCCCCGCCACGACGGGCCGGGGAAGAGAACATTCGATAGACTCATTGTTGTGCGTCTTTTACATGTAAGAATGATTTTTCCATTTGCTTATTGATTTATATTTTGTATTTATTAATTTATTTTTATTTATTAATAAAATTGACAGTCTCCTGAAGAGGGTGACAATGTTTACCGAAACGTTGAAAAAGGAAAAAATGGTGTAAGTTTTTTTCACCTTTTTGCTACAAAGTTTACCTCGGATAGATCGACAAATTTCACAAAACTAATTTCAAATATTATTATATTATCAAATATATTGTAACGGGGCAATTTGGCCTTAGCGTGGCGACCACGGTTTGTCGCCGCATCATCGAGTCTTACTTGCGTCTTTAAGTGCTACCCGGCGTAGCTCCTCGGCGATCCGCCTACTGCGTCTGATATCTAGCCAAATGCGACGAATACAAATGTGTGATGCGCCCGAGCATCACACTTACCGTGCAAATATCAATACTTTTCGGATTCGGACAGAAGGACGGAGTGAGAACACGGGGAAAATGAACACTCGGAAGTTAACAATAGAAAAATGAGTCTCAGACTCGTATATTATGAAATAACGGAAATAAATATAATTGTCCGCATCAATGGTCGCACGCGCGACAGCGAAGAGAAATTCACTCGCACTTGAACAAAGAAGGAACGAGTATTCCGTGGCGGGGAATACTCGGTCAACGGCGTCTTTGCCAAGAAAGTATGTTGTGTAAAATTCGACTTACAGTCGTGCGAAGCACGCGTGGCTTCCACCGTACTCAAACACGAGCCGCTGCTCTTCTACAGGATTCGCTCTTAAGTCCTCGAGGATAGCTCGGAGAAGGCGTCCCTTCTCCAGCACAAGAATGGAGTTGATCCTCAATCACCTTGAGTTCTCGCCAGATAAGATACAGCGTCGCTCGGGCACAACGGTGGCCTTGCACTAGGTATAAATTTCACGCGAAGTACGCACCGACGCGGTCCAATCAAATCTAATCGGTGTGGCGCGCGGGCCTTCTCCTACTCTTCCCCTGCGCGTCCCTTACCTCACCACAGCAGCGACACCTACTGTGGTGAGCGACACCTGCTGTCGTTAGCATCGTGCGACACCAACGAGCGCGCGATATTCAAATATCGTCGCCTAACCTCTCGTTACAATATTATATATAAATTATTAATATACAATTTGTATACTATATACTCAGAAATAAATCATAAATTATATAAAACCATAAAAATATATAAACATTATACATATAGAACAATTATTTATCATTTAAAAATATTATTATTATTTATTATAATAAATAGTCTATTTACCCTATACTAAAACACTCAAAGTCCTATTTTTCAAATTCAAATCTTTGCGCTCAAGATGGCCGCGCTCTAGCTCAAATACTAGTGCGAACTCAGTCCTAGTAATTTTTTCCTTATACTTTTGACTCCCTGCTCCTGTATACATATATTGGTGTCATTCAGTACTATACTTGGCTAACCTCTCGCGCGCGTATATAGCCAAGTTTGTTTAAACTTTAAGTATTCGAATAAACACGTAGGACCTTAAAACCCGTACTAAAAATATTCTTTAGTATCTCCTTTATAAACGTACAGTGCTCAGATCTACTCAAACTTACTCAAATCCTGGGAAAAAGTACACCTCAAAATGAACTCTATAGACTCAGGATCAACAATTACAAATCTATCGGATAAGTATTAAAAATCCATTTAAATCATAAATTTCAACAATACCTACTACTAAACAAAGTATCGATACTTTGTGACCTGTGATTTACTTCTATTTTTCAGATACGACCAAAGACAAGGATCAGAACCGAGTGTCCAAAAGAAAAACCTCGACTGTTCCAACAAATAATCCAAAATTCGTAAGCAAATGTCTCAAATTATTCATAACTTATTTTTTTCAACCTCTCCTATAATCATGTACTACAAAATTTATATAAAAACACATCATACAACCAATTTTTCCTATCGCACACCAAATGCGACTCCAAAAACTATGCCTCCCAATCAATTCTTCCAAGAAACATACTCCAAAAACACACACTTTTCACAAAAATACCTTCTCCTATTATCATTAATCTCCTTAAAACCAAAACACTCAAAAAAAACATTCACTTGTCGAAACTTCGCCTTTCAACCCTAATACTTCAAACTATTCTCGACTCCCAAAGCCTCGTTTCTTACTAAAAACTTTTCTAACACTCGCATCACTTTGAATCAATTAAAATAATATGCAACCAACTCTAAATCCATCAATTCGTTGTTCAAATCATGAAATTCCACTTTAACGTCACTCACTCAACTATTGACTTGCTCGTCGCACACAATAACTCAATTGAAAATAACTCAGTAAAACAAAAATTAATATTCTTAAATAACGAAGCACTTTTTCTCTCAATTCAATAAATATTCTTCTACTTTCTTTATTGATTCACTTTATAATCCAAACTCTTGTTGATGAATCACCTAACCTCAACCTGTCAAAATTCTATCTCTATCTCTCTCTATCACCTAAATATTTTCAACACATACTAATACTTTTCTTTAATGATTATCAAGAATATCTCTTTAATAAATAAACTTTCATTATATTTCACTATTTTTCTATAATATTTCTCTATCTTCAATTCTTCTATGTTTAATAATACCCGCAGGCTATGCTTTGCATACAATATTAGATAACAATTATTCCATCAAAACTAAATTAATAAATCTTTCTCGCATATCTCCTCTACCACTACACTTTTATAAAAAAAAACCTATTGCCACATTACTAATTACAAACTTACTCACTCAGCATAAACTGAGTCTACAAAAATTCCTCCGTCGCCACTACCTCAAATGCTGAATACGCATTTCAACATCAAACTTCGAACCCCAATTCGACTTTTGACTCATCAGCAGTGTCGAAATGCTCAATCCTCTTTCGACACAGTCTGACACTTCACAATTACTAAAAATTAACAATTATGCACCTATACAATACATACTAGAAACCAAATAACTCTCATATGACTCAACCAAAACCTTTTCTTTACGCATAAGAAAAATTAAAATAATAATTATATATAATACATATATTGTAACGGGGTGAGCCGTACACGTTAACAATCGCACAAAAATTGAGCGACGCGGGGATCGAACCCGCGTCCTCGAGATCTCCAGGCACGCGCTCTAACCACGGAGCCAGCGTCGCACTGCGAAACGCTAATACGCCGACTAGCTTAGACGTGCTCAGACACCGTCACACCCCCCACCTTAAACGCGACCAACTTCTCCAGAATTGGGAGCACAACAACATTGGATAGTTGAAGTCGGCGGTGAGCAGGTAAAGAAGGATCACACTAGTTCAATCTCATTATCTACTGAGCAATACTCCGAAATTCAAGCCATCTTTAGCCAATGGACAGTATTAGACATCAGAGAAAGAGAGAACATTCTCGGAAAGAGAGGGGAGAATCATTGGAGAACAATCTTTCCGCCAGTGGATTTATTCGTGTGGATTTATTAGTTGGGCGCCATGTAACGGGGTGAGCCGTACACGTTAACAATCGCACAAAAATTGAGCGACGCGGGGATCGAACCCGCGTCCTCGAGATCTCCAGGCACGCGCTCTAACCACGGAGCCAGCGTCGCACTGCGAAACGCTAATACGCCGACTAGCTTAGACGTGCTCAGACACCGTCACAATATATATATATATATATATATATATATATATATAATTTCAAAAATATATATTAATTTAATTCACTTAAATACACTTCATCTATTCTATTAATTTTCAGTAAATCAAAGGGACTCGACAAAAATCTCCACATGGACCCCCCTCGCACATGTATTCAACAATTAACTTTCAACGAAGTCTTCACATTCAAGCTAGGACAAAACTCCTAGTTAATTAAGCAACAAATAAAGGTATTGTATTTATATTCATCTAACCATACAACTATAATCCTCATTTTTTTTTCAAAAAAAAATAATTCCAAAAATCTATTTTTCAGACATCCAAGGATCAAATAAATGCACTTTAAAAATAATGACAACTGATTTTACTTTATCTCATCTATTTCTTTCCCAATCCTCTTATTTATTTTTCTCAATTAAACAAACATACATGAAGACTTCAAAATATATGCTTGTTTAAACACTTTACTATTTTCTCACTTTAATAATTCAAAAATTAATTTAAATCAATTTTAAATAAACTTTTTATCTAATTAGTGGGCCTCCTAGGTACCTGCATTTCCTCCCCTTTTCCTCCTGTTCACCAAGCAACATTCACATATACACAAAATATAAACATCTACTACAACTCACTTCTTTTTTCCTTTAAAACAAATATAATAAACTATATCTTCTAACACCATAAAATCAGCATATTGTCATACTAATCTATACTCTACTTCCTTTTTATCAAAAAACAACTTTAATTAACTTTAAAAATTTGAATGAAAGTCTTCAAATGCTTTCATTCACTCTGCATACTAATTGCCAACATGGCGTCTCCCATCCCAAACCTATACTATATCTACACTCTAACGCGTTGACGTACCGACGCGCACCGCTCGGGCGGCTATTTTAAAATTTTTGAACTTTTAGCGTCTCACTGCGCATTTTACTAATTCACTACTTTACTTAAACGCTAAAAAACAGAAAATCATCGCACAAGGAAAAACAAAATCTCGGTGGGACCTCAAATTTTTGTTAGGTAGAGTGCTTGAATGCTCTCTATTTAACCTTAAATACTTATTATTTGTCGAGCTTTGTTTTTGTACTCGCTCCACAAGTATCGGGCGGTTATTCCCGACTTGTGAATGCGTTTTCTGTTTGAATCAAGTATATTCACATGTGTAGTATCTAATTGAAATTCTTACCTTAATGCTTTGGTGTGATAGCAAGCTTCTCAATAATTGTTATATTAATGATATCTGCTGAATAATGGATAAGGGCTGGGAATTTATCCTGATTAATGCCACAAAAATTATGATACTTTCGAACAATGTTGTTGATTGATATTTATTTGTAATTATTGTATGATGTAGCAATATGGTCCAATAGTTATTCTTGATTATCTACACTAATTGTCTATTGCAATAACTCTGGTTCAACTTTAAACTCTGGTTTTTTTCTATTTCCACTCTGGCCCAACACCCAAAAGAGACTCCACTCTGCTCGACGGCTCCTCTCGCTCTCTTCGGCCGACAATTAACGCTGACGGCAGAGATTGCAACCTCCGCCCGCGCGTCCCTTGCCCTCTCTCTATACACTGTATACTTTAAGTATATTGCACCGTAAGCTCATGTTGCACATTTCTTAGGCCAAGTGTCGACATTAAGGAAGTACACTGTCAGCTTACAGTGCAATGCACTATGTTTCGAATATTCGAGAACAATCGTAATTGCTCCAGAATACTCGGAACATAACATCCTTCCCTCTTGAAGACGTTTGTTGTCCTCAACAAACCATTACCTATGCTAGCAATAAAAATACATGCTACCATCGAATCATCAAACAAAACTCCACAACTATCCAAAATACACATTAATAAAAATGGTATGGACGTGAAAATATCAATATTAATTTAGTGAAAAATCCGTTATTTACCCATATTATTAAAAAAAAAGAAACAATAAAGCAAATAACACAACCCATAATGATCCAAAAATTAAAAAAACAATGATTCGATTATCATACTTATTTTTACCTACCTACAACACCTATCCAAATGTTAATATTATCAACACACAATAACGTCATTTATGTTAGTCAACTTAATATTATGGTCATCTTCTTCTTCTGCTTGTCAATTCACCAACCCAAGTGAAGGTACAGTATGCTGCATAGAATTAGGTCTAATGTGATAGGGTCAAATAAATTAGGTCAAACAATTTATTATTATTTAGAAAAAGTATATAAATATCTTTATTAAAAAAAAACAGGTTGGTCCAATGAATATAGTTACAAAATAACTGATTTGGTCCAACTAAAAGCTAACTGTGGACTCCAACTCCCAGTTACTCTCAGTGTCCCATTCATCCGCCTTATAGGTAGGAGTTGGCCCATCATTGGATGATATAGGTAAAGCAGCTGCTTCATCCTGTGTACCTTCCAATGATTGAAGTCGGACACTCTCCAGTTCCTAAGCATCGGATATTTCCCTGAGCAGTTGATCCAATAATGGCTCAGCCAAGCTGCTCGCTTCGGGACCTAAGCCCTGGTTCATCACATTCATTTCATCCAACGCTTGGGCCAGCTTCTTTTCTTCCTCTATATCTATCAACATGGCCACTGGGACCTTGGCACTGCACTCCCTCTCGTGGTCCATCTTACGTTACATTACGTACCCAGCTGCCACATGGCTTGTGCTGACGCATCACCAACGGATTTTGAAGGATGCACACTGCGAAGTGATCCTTCTCATTCCGCACATCATACATCAGACCACAAACGTGGTGAAGCTTCCGCAATGGTCCAGTTCGTGGCAAGTGACGCCTTGACTCCCACTTCGGGTTGTAGCCAGCACTACAATGGTCCATCGCATAAGTTGCATGACCCTTGTAGAAATACTGAATGAAGGCTGGTTTTTTTCTATTTCCACTCTGGCCCAACACCCAAGAGAGACTCCACTCTGCTCGACGGCTCGAGAGGAACTGCTTAATCGCTCAGCTCATTGTCGCCGATCGCTCTCTTCGGCCAACAATTAACGCTGACGACAGAGATTGCAACCTCCGCCCATGCGTCCCTTGCCCTTTGTCTATACACTGTATACTTTAAGTATATCGCATCGTAAACTCATGTTACACATTCCTTAGGCCGAGTGGCGACATTAAGGAAGTATACTGTCAGCTTACAGTGCAATGCACTATGTTTCGAATATTCGAGAACAATCAAAATTGCTCCAGAATACTCGGAACATAACAATTAGTATTAAATTTTGTATAGCACTATTAACTATTTAAAAAATATGTTTTTTAAACTAATTCTTATATTTATTTAAAATTATTTACTCATACTATATCGTATTTCAAAATCACAGAAGCTTGGGGTGTGTTGTGGCATGGTTTTGGGGACTTGAAAGGTATATAAAAAATTATAATTCTTAGTAATTAATAATTTAATTAAATTTAAAATGTTAGATAATGTAAAACTTATTATTTAAAATTATTTACTCATGCAATATTTTATACTTAAGAATGCCGGAAGCTTGTCTTGAGTTGTATCAGGGTTTTACGGTTTCAAAAATATATAAAGAATTCAAATATTTAATAAATTATAATTCAAATAATGATATTTCTTATCAAGCACTATTAAATATTCAAATGAAATGGCGTATATAATAATTATTAGCATTAGTTAAAATTATTTTATCCATACAATATTTCATATTTGAAAATGTCAGGAGCTTTAGGTGAATTGTATGAGCTCTGTAGGTTTCAAAAATATACAAAAAATTGAAATTTGTAATAAATTTTAATTTTGTGAATAACATGAATTGTTTTGTTTTCGAGCTAAAAATCACTGAAAATGTCAAATTTTTTACTTAAGTTTTTTACTTAAGTTTTTTAAGCTCAGTTGAAAACATTCGTTTTCATTAATTCATATTTGGAATTATTTAATTCTTTGATAAAAGAAAACAAAGTTCCCATGAATATCGTAAACATTATATGAAAAATCGAATAACTCGCCTCCGATTTTTATGGATAAAATGGATTAATTTTGTGATTTTGAAAATTTTCTTTTTACGAATGTATAACGCAATGGAAAGCATTTAATTTCATCGAAGCATATTTGCGATTTTTTGTTTATTTCGTAGAAAGAAAATACACTTTCCAAGAACGTACGTATATACGTACGTAAGAATATGACAAGTAACAATTTTTAATCATATATAATTTCAGCAATAATAAATCTTATCAAGTACTACTATTACTTATTCAGATACTATGTTAAACACTATGATTTTAATTTGTATTTAAACTTATTTTCACATAATCTATCATATTTGAGAATTACGGAAGTTTTGGGTAAGTTGTATTATGGTTTTCAGGGTTGAACAAATTATATTATATTATATTATTAAAAAATGATATTGTATTATATTATCATAATAATAGTAAAGAATCCCCTAATCTTCTGAAAATACATTATAAAATGTTAGATTGTTGCAACCATCGTGTTCTCAGTTCTAGTGCGTTTCGATTCATGTAAAATACATAATGTGAGATATCAACCTTTTTCACACAATTCTAAACTATGCATGCACAATCTCCAAATGTAAGTTTTCAACTGTGACATTACGCCACAGGAACATTTTGCCACAGGTGACAGTTTGCCATAGTTACATTTTACCACAGGTAACAAAATCATATATCTTTTAGGCAAGACCGCAACGCGGGAATGCCTTATAGTTTTACCATCACAAAAATTGTAACCAGCAATATCTCAGCCAATTTTTGACCAATCGGGTTGAAAATTTACGAGAGTGTAGCTCATATATACAAACAGACGTTTTTTTGCGATTGCCGGCCAATTGTTCAAATGGGAGCTCTTTATGCTTAATTTTACATGTATTTTTAACCAAATTATTTTGGCACAAGCTTATCTCAATCAGATGAGTCCTAATCAATCCAAATTTTTTTTGTAAACGCTACCTATGATAACAAAGTGCCGGTATAAAATTGGGCTTGATCGCATGTGTACAAAAAATATGCGGGCATTTTATCGATTTTTAAAATGCGGTTTTTTAGCCATGACTCAAATTATAAACATTTTACACAAAAACGATGAATAGGAATGTTATAGATCTCCGAAAGGTACTACTTTTTCCTATTGACATGAAAACTCGAAAATGCTTAGAATTCAAATTAACAAGTCAAAATCGAATTTTACATTAAATTAACATTGAAAAGAACGGTTTTATGGCCATAACTCAAATTATAATAATTTCACACAAAAAAGTCGAATGGAAAAATTGTAGATCACAAAAAAAATAAAACTTTTTCCTAGTGACATCAACCCTCGAAAATGTTTAGAGTTCAAATTAACAAGCTAAAATTGAATTTTCACATGAAAATAAATCGTGTTTCATAATAAAACTTTTTACATACGTTTTACATAAAAACCTTCTACATAAAAATTGTAGATATTTTAAAAATACAATTTTTGACTATAATAATTATACGTTCGGAACCATTCAATATGTTGAAAACCCTAAAACTGATTTTTTAAAGAAAAATTTCAGTTGGCCTTAATTATCTCTGCAAAATTAAGGAGTTATGACAGTGTTAAAACCTGAAAGAAATAGAAAAATTCTTAGTGCTGTAAAAAATTAACATGTATATTGCTCTAAAAACTATATTTCCCCTTCAATATATAAGTATTATACATCACTTTTATGCATTAGAAATATGCCTTAAGTGAGTATAATCCTTGAAAACAATTAACGCTATTTACTTACCAGAAATCATGACTTTCGGAAACCTATTTCGAAGGTTTCTTTAAAATTTCAATCCAACTGTTCCACTCGTTTCTGACAACCTGCGGCAAGTGGAAAAATATCATGAAAAAACTAAACTGAGTAAAAGGCATTTGAAGTTTATGATATAAATCATATGAATAAACTCAGTGACACTTACAGAAACTATTCGGCATACCTTTGATTTGGTTTCGATATTAAAATATACATGCAATAATGTATATTTGATGGTGCGCGTACATCATGATGGTTGATAATAGTATTTTAGAAGCTGAAAATAAACTAAAAATTATCATTACGAATTCATAGTCATATTAAACTAATGATTACAGTTATTTGCAATACTTGCCATTATTAAATACACTTTAAGTTCTTAGAAAGCATGCAAAATTCCACTCCATACAGTCAATATAATGGTCCCATCTTGCTGTTTTCCACCCGCATACCTAAAATCACCAAATAAACAAAGAAAAAGATCTTTGCGAATAAATTATTATTACATATTAGTTTCCAATACTCATCTCAATAATTGCTGTACTTCTGTAGAAGCTGAAAGCTCTTGTACCAAAAGCACCATTGATGAGATTATAAACACTGGTAGTTCTTACAGCAGCTAGCGGACAAATTGCACTGATCTATACAGTGTCTTACGAGTTGGATGAAAAACAGCTGTTTAAAAAAAATAAATAAATAAATAAAAATTTAAAAATAAAAAAAAAATAAAAAAAAATATTTAAACATAAATAAAATTCTACTGTACCGATCATATAGTAATCTTCATTCCCAAGTAAAGGAATTCAAATTTGTTGAATGCCTTTACTTTATAGAGTTTTCTAGCAATTCAAGAAATTATATCGACGGCTGAGATTAAAAACCTGCTTATTCAGAGTCCGGTCCGAGAACCCGCTTATTCGAAGTCCGGTCCGACAACCTGCTTATTCAACGTCCGGTCCAAGAACCTGCTTATTCAAAGTCCGATCGAAGAAACTGCTTATTCAAATGCCGGTCCGAGAACCTGCTTATTCAAAGTCTGGTCCAAGAACCTGCTTATTCAGAGTCCGGTTCAAGAAACAGCTTATTAATACTCAATGTTTTGCCTTCAAATTTTGTAGTGGCAGCCCTGTAAAAATTGAAAATTCTGTTTTATGGCGGAAGTGAGCAGTAAAAGAATCGGGAAAAATTCGTAAAAATCGTAAAAAATCAGAACGAATTAAAGGGGAAAAAAATTTGTAAAAGTCGGGTAAATTTAGAGAAATATAAATGCTGGCCGCTCTTGCGCCAGCATACGCCTGGGCTTTTTAACAGGCGTCATATAAATCTATTTATGCCGGAGATGCTGCATTTCCTTCAGAGCAAAGACCGTGAAGCCGAGGCGATTGAAGCCCTTGCGTGATTTCGCAGCAAGAGCCTACAAGTGCCCTGGTAGAATCGAATCCTAGTTAATACACAGGATTTCTTTGGAAGTTTTTGGAGGAAAATGAAACCCTTTCTAACCTATTTAGTAGATGGTTTCTAGATACCATTATTAAGACCTACTTACTGAGCATTTGCTGTCTAAGAAACATGGCGAGATATTAAAACATGGATACATGTAGAATCTAGTAAAACTGCTTACGAAATTGCTGGTGTTTAGGTATTAATGATGAGATCGTCGCTCCTAACGAAGAGTAGTGTAGTTTAAATCCCTTACGAAGACCAATTCACTTCATATTTGTAGCCAAAAATAGTGTATATCAGATATTTGCAGCAAAAAGTGATCTGATATGCACTAGTTGAAATGTTGCAGCAAAGAATAGTGCAGTTCAATCGACTCTCTTTTTGCTATCCGATTTGTGCAGCGAGGACTAGTACGGTTCATAATTTTGCAGCGAAGACTGGTGCAGTTCAAAATTGTGCAATGGACCCTCCGCGATTAACCATTAATTTGTTTAAAAAAAAACAAGATAAAACCCCCCTCAATTCATTAGCTAATTAGCCAATATAAGAGACTTATAACATATATATATATATATAGGACATTATTATTAAAATTATAATGTCCTATGTATAAATTATATTTAAAAAGCTGAGCAATTTTCTAACCAAAGTATTGTATATATATTTGTCGAAAACCGCTTTACTAAGGTGGTACACATTAATGAAAATAGGCAAAAGATTGAGAAAATGCTTAAAAAGCCAACCTTGACCCTCTGTACCTCGAAGAGACAGGCCGAAAAAAATCTGAACAAATTTAGGGACATTCATGAGATTGTAAGCAACATTTGAAATAAATTTTCGAGGTGGTCAAAAATCGAGCGCACGATTTGTCAAAGATTTGCCCATATATATATGGGTGGTTCTTTGTGAAATTTAGTTTTTTTTTAATCATATTAAATCTCTTCGACTCGATGAAATATACCTCCTAGGATTTTTTTTAGATTTTTTGCATTGATTATCTTTGAGTTACAGGGGGTCAAAGTTGGTAAAAACAGATTTTTTGCATTTTTTGCTGATTTTCAAAAATTCGTAGTTCCTCAGGGACGCATTTCCAACATACGTTGGAAAATGCAACAACGATGTTATAATACATTTATGCTTTAACAGTAGCAAAAGTGAAAGTTTGCTGCGGACTACGCCTACCAAAAAATTTAAGAAGATACTCTTTTTTAGTACAAAAGTGTCTGTGAAACTCCCAGAATGAGCCTAAACTACTCTGATGAGCTAAAAATCAAAATACCACTGGTCAAAACCAAAAAATTGGATTTTCTATCTGAGAAAAATATATTTTAATAGTGAAAAGAATTCTAACACAAAAAGTATTCTTGAGACTTTTCTTCATTTGGCTTCATTTCTAAGCTAAAAATCGATGAAAATAAAGAATTTTAATAGTAAATTCGACATTTTCATCTATTTTTAGCTTGGAAACGAAGCGAAATTAAGAAAAATCTAAAGAAAACTTTTGGTCTTAGAATTTTTTCACTATTCAAATATATTTTTACCAAATAGGAAATTCAATTTTTTGGTTTTGACAAGTAATATTTTGATTTTTAGCTCATCAGAGCAGCTCCGGCACTTTCTAGGAGTGACACAGACCCTTTTGTACTTCATGAATTTTTCGCTAGTCGTAGTTCGAAGCAAACTTTCACTTTTGCTATTGTTAAGGCATAAATGTTTTATAACATAGTTATAACATATATTTTGAAATCTACAGAAAGTTGGAAATTTTTTGGCCGAAAAGTGTGAAGTGAATAAGTTTGAGGGCACGCAACCGAACTAGGTTTTTTATACTCATTAGAACATACAAAAAAATAAAACTGACCGAAATACCTCAGCACCCTATGCCAATAAAAAGATTTAGGCCAAAAACAAAAAAAATACTTAAATTTTTGCACTCTTTTTCATTCTCCTATAAGTTTAAGAGCAGACTGCATTTTAAATGAAATTTGAAATTAATTTAAATGAAGTACTTGAGAAGACTAGGTATAAATGAATGTATGCATCTCTTCGAGCCGAACAAGGTTTTTATTTAAGCCAACATTTCGATCGTGTGACGGTCCTCTTCAGGGCTATGCAAAACAAAATTTTTTTTAATAACACAATTTAACAATATAAACAATTTAACAAAATTCCAAAAATACAAAAATACAAAATACCAATAAATAAAACACAATAAATAAAACTCAATGTTTATAGCATATAAAAACAGCCGTGCATCCAATTGCCGGCATTAAAAAAACATAAATTATGAAACAATTGCAAAGAAAACTATTAAAACTAATGCAATAATAATTTAAAATATAATAAATAGCCTATCTCTCACTTATTGACCGATAGCGCCAGATGATGATGCGACACCGGTGGAGATCAACGAACTACTGACTCCCGAATTTCGCAAAATGTTATTTCCCCCTTACAAGAAAATACGCATACATATACAAAAACTCTTATATACTGTTCGAGATCCAGAGCTCCAACACATCGGTAGAGCATACCCACCTCACATATGAAACGAGAAGGTGGCACGAATAATGTACCTTGTAGTAAATCAGAGAGACCGCGCCGCGAGTTCAAACGTTCCTTCCGTGACCGCATTGGCAACCAATACAGTATGGCCGGAGCGTCGCCTAGCAACATGGGCTCTCCGACCTCTTTCTGGAATGTGCCGCTCCACCTCGCCAGCCAATCACTATTGAACACATGTTGGCTATACGGAAGATAGCGCGGAGGAGTGTGCCACCTCCTCGAGCCCGATGCTGCCCGCATACTTTACCATCGTCGCTCAGCATCTGCTCTCTCATAAACAACAACTACTTTTTAAGATTACGCGGACTTAGTTTAAGACTAGAAATAAGATCTTTATAACTATTTTTGAGGCGGCACGTATCCTGAGCCCTATTAAGGGGTTATGCCTGAGTTAAAATTCAAAAAAATCAAAAAATTTTTTATTTGATTTTTTTAAGGCAAATTTACTGTAGAATAAGCTGCTGAAGTCCTTTTTGCCCGAAAAATTCCGCTACAAAGTTATAGGCCAAATACTAAAAAAATATAATTTTTCAAAATTGCGTATTATTGATGTTTTGTCTTATAGCACTTTTGATTATTCAAAACAATTGCCTTTTCATAGACAATGTAAAATTAAATGCGTTTACAAACTCCTTTTGAAAATGCAATTTTATTAAAAAAAACACACATATTATTTACTGAATCATTACAAACTGTAAATAACTAATTTTTATAAAATCGTAGATTTTATTTTTATTTTAAATGTTCAAAATAAAATAAATTCAGAATTTAAATCTAGTCTTGTAATTTTTTAATCAAACTTATAAAGGGATAAAAAAACATACGTGCAAATTTAAATTACCGGTTGAAAACATGGCACCTTACAGCGTATGGAAAGGGAAATCTCTATTTTACCGACCTAGTTGAGTTTGCATTCAGACATCAGCTGTTTCGTCTGCTGTCTGTAGTTTAGTGCAAGCTGGATGTTGTTCTGTTATGATAACTTCTGAGTCTACTAATCTTCAAATTTAGATAAGTGTTTGGACTATAAATAACATATTATTTGTGAAGAATTGGTTCTTTGTGAGTGTATTCTTTATTTTTAGGTATACGGACTATAAATATCATGTGCACGCCTGTGTGTTAGATAGTCTCAAAGCAGCTCAAAGTCTACTGTAATTGTTAACAATCCTGTTAAAAAATGGGTAAGCAATTACAAAAATTATATTCATGTAAAATATGTTGATTGTGAATGCGTATCAAAAAATTAAATTTCAATTTCAGCTTTTGATACTGGTACATCAACATGTACAGCAGCCGGGTCTTGATAAATCCCATAATACATAGGTATTTTATGTTAAAATATAAAAGAAATATGCCAAGCAGTTCATGTAGCAGTGTATGTAGCAGTTCATCACTCCCACCCTTGAGCCCTCCCTCCCCATGGGTGTCCCTCCCTTCCTATGGGTCTCCCCTCTCCCCAATTACGTGGATGGCCCCTTCCCCCCAATTACACGATTGCATACCCCCTCTCCTCCCCGGGCTATGACGCGTCATTGCAAATCTCCCCGCCGCTCTGGGTGCGGTGGTGGGGGTTTGTTTTGACGCGCCATAGTCCGGGGTATACTACTGATGTGTTTGAACGTCAGCTGCTGTTTCAAGCAGAGTCATCCCGAGGACCACCTGGAGTAGGATTCATGATTACTATTGATGGAAATTTTGATTTAGACAATCGAGTATTGTGTAATGTAGGTAATGCTACTGAACAAACTGATGCTGTAAATTTAAAGTCAGCGAAAAAATTGGTTAAGCATAGAATGGACAAACTTCTTAAAGATTTCCAAGAAATTGAAAGTAACTTGAACAATAAAATACAAAAAATTGAATCTGATACTACTAAAATAAAGAACATACTATCAGATTTGCAAGAGAAGGTGACCACGCTTAGACAAAATGAAGGCAAAATTAGTGGATGAGCTGCATAAGCCTGCAAGGCGTAATTATCCACGTCGCTCATTCATCACTAAAGATAATGGTCAAACTTGGAAAGCAGATCCTGTTGAGATGGTTCCTTATATTAAGCAGAATAAAGGTTTTTAATACTTGCTCACAGTAATTGATACATTTTCAAAGTATACTTGGACTGCTCCAGTCAAAGAAAAAACTGGGAAATGTGTAGTTGAAGCTTCGAAATCTATACTTTTGCAAAAATAGTACCTAAGAATTTACAGACTGATCGAGGAAAATAATTTTATAATAAAAATTTTGAAAAACTGATGAAAAGGTATAAAATTAATTTAACCAATTTTTTCGCTGACTTTAAATTTACAGCATCAGTTTGTTCAGTAGCATTACCTACATTACACAATACTCGATTATCTAAATCAAAATTTCCATCAATAGTAATCTTGAATCCTACTCCAGGTGGTCCTCGGGATGACTCTGCTTGAAACAGCAGCTGACGTCCAAACACATCAATGCTCATTTTGATACTGAACTAATAATTCCTGCCTCAGAAAGCCCCTCTACAATTGCTTGAATTTCATTTACATGATTGTTATTACCAGCAGATGTTTCAGCTATAGGTAATCTTAGACGATTTACAAGCTAGTTTGGATCATCCCAGTAGCGGTAATCTTTATGAGTGTATCTTCGAGCGACTTTGTATAAGCCCGTTACAATTTTAGCTTGACGAAGCTTTAGAATTTTACTTATATAATTCACATATTTTCTACTGATTGTTTCGCGAACATTCTCATCTGCTTTATAATACTTTTTGTAAGTATTAGTATCCTTTAAAATCATAGCATAATTTTTTTGATCGTTAGTCAGTAATTACCCATATAGCACCCAATACTCTGGGAATATTGCTGGAATGTTACTTTGGTAAGTAAAGTAGGATCAATTATGTTGCGGGAAGGTTACGTAACCAGCTGGCCATGGTCAGGCAACATTGCTGCGAAGTGGAATGTCCGTTTTAATATTACATCGATTCGATCGGTATTCCGTACTCATCCGTGGAAAGTAATATTACAGTAATATTGTAGTAAGCTTATTCAACATTCCCAGAACATTAATGTGTTATAAATTTTTTTTCGATTTTTTCGAAAAAATTTTTTCCCTATTGAAATAATACAGCAATGTTATATATGTAAAATAATTTTGAACCTAGGTTATATTTTAAAGGCCCTCGTATATCTTTCATTTTAACCTACACATTAACTTCAATGACAACAAAAAAACAATAGCTCAGTAGATAAGGAGCGAGTCTACTGAGCGAAAGGAGTTGGGTTCAAATCCCGACCGGAGAAATTTTTTTTAAACATTTTTCTTTGATCCCTTTGTAAGATAGTATATACCAGTAATTTTGTGATAACATTGTGCAATGTTACCATAACATTGCTGTATTATTTCAATAGGAAAAAATTTTTTTCGAAAAAATAAAAAAATGTATAATACATTAATATTCTGGGAATGTTGAATAAGCTTACTACAATATTACTGTAATATTACTTTCCACGGATGAGTACGGAATACCGATTGAATCGATGTAATATTAAAACGGACATTCCACTTTTCAGCAATGTTGTCTGACCGTGGACAGCTGGATACGTAACCTTCCTGCAACATAATTGATCCTACTTTACTTACCAAAGTAACATTCCAGCAATATTCCCAGAGTGTTGAGTGCTATATGGGTAGTGAGGTATTAGGTTCCTTCTTAAATAATAACTCTGTTAGTCCTGGAGCTTTTGCATACTCTTTATTATCAATTATAAATTTATTTGCTTCAAAAGTTATTAGGGTATCTCCAATCCACAGTTATTCATCTCGCATTTTCCGCACTCCGTATATTGTATCCAAAGATTTTATGTCTCAACTAAGCAACATTTTCACATTTTCATCAACTGTTTTGTCATTTGCTTTTGCAACAGTTTTTTCTAACTTATCTGCTGAATACTCAAGGGCGGACGCAAAAGTTGATTCACGAAAATCATTACCTTCATAATTATCATTATGATCATCACTGCTTGAAGTATTACGCTCAAGTTTTTTAATTTTTCTCTTTTTTTTCACCTCTTTCTTGATTGGGGTAAATGGTAAATTTATTTTTTGTTTTATTCTATTTTGAGTAACATCAACAAGCTTTTCCAGTGGTTTCACAATTGGCTGGAACGAGTCACTCAAAGTTTTTTCCACTTCGAATTTATGCAATTTTAATGTATTGTAAGGTCCCACAATAAATTTATTAATTATCGATTTCGACATGTGTAACGTGTGACTCGTGTGGGTGTGTGTGAGTACGCTGACGGTAGATATATTGTGAATATATCAGCCTCGTGCGCTGGTTGAGCAATGATGGGACCCCGATTTGGGCGTTTTTAGATGAAGTCAGCATTTTCATATGTGTCGTCGCATATGCACTTTTGTAATCCTTCCTTTGGTGGCGAGTGTTGATTGGTTGCGGGTATCCCCACAATTTAATTATTCAGTTACTGCCTTGATCGGGGGTATAGTCTTTTTAAACCCTCGACTCGATCAGCGCAGCGCCTTTCACGACCAGACCAGGTACCGATGTGCATCTAACCTCGTCATTACGACTTGCTGCTGAAGGTAGCCGTTTACTAAGTTGTTGCAGAAGGATCTACACGAGATCGTAAGAGGGTGTCAAGGTACTACCTGTACGCTATCAGGGCCCTAGAAATCTACCGAACTCTGCAGGCAAGTTGGCATATTTGTTCCGGTTAAAGGTACGTCTGGACTGCAGTACACTGCGACAAAAAGTCCGCCAAGCATATCTGGCGTGAGTGGGTGAAGCCGCAGCTAAATTAAGTTTATATTTTGCCACGACTAGTTCGTGTAGTTGTAAGCTATTCGCACTCACATTAGAAAGAAAGACGCTTCAATCAACGGCGCGTGTTATAGACATAAGTTTGTTTTATAGGAACTAGTGTTAAATCTCTTACACGAAAAGTTATAGACTAGATTGGTACGACTGACTGGGTCGACGAATCTTAGTGTATTTTGAAACCTCTGTCCAGACTGCTCAATAAAATATCACAAAGAATAAAAATAATTACCTAGAAGTAACATTTCATTTATACTAATTAGATGTTCCTTTCCTACTAACGAAGCCCTTTAAGGGGATGTCGGAGCTAGCGTGACGGGTTATGACTCTGACAGTTCTAACTTTTTATAAAGTACATGCTTTATATCATAAAAAGTGATAGTTATTCGTAATCGTACAGGCAACCTCGCAACACAAAGCTTTTTTTATTCAATATCTAAAAAATTTTAAATTATGAATTTATTGCATAAAAAAAGTGTCGGATGCAGAAATCTGAGATGGAGTAAATATAAACAATGGTAATAGCTAACTCGCGTACCTGTGCTTTAGTGAAATAAACAAGACTATGTATTTGCTATTTATGATCGAATACAATTTTTGAGGTTATGTAATGCCTCTGTAACGTCCTACGACGTTATTTATTTTTAATCTATGAGTTACAAATTTTAAACTAGTTTTCAAAATTCAAAACATCAAGAGAATTATGATGTTCATTTCGAAACGTTATATTTTGAATGCGTGCTGTAATTTTGTAACACAAGTCAGCAGTGTTACTTATTCGGCAATCGCTATACTTGTAAAACTGATTAATAAGCGTTATACTTTAAGAATCGGCCAACGTATTTGGGCTTTAAAAGAGTCGAATTGGCCTCATTTTAATTAGTCTCGTGTTTAAGTTCGAACTCCGTACCTCGCGGTTCGTCAATTGCGGAGATTTTTATTGTACTTCCAAGTACTCAATTGTGAATTTAAGAAGCAAATATATTTTCAATCATACTCGAAAAGAAAACTGTGAGTGCATCATTTCAACAACCTATTACCTATTATCGAAATAAGACGAGCAAGCAGAGAGAAAAAGACGAGGATAGCAGAAGCAGCAAAATAAGACAAGTGAAGCAGAAAAAGGTAAGTCAAATGAATACACTAAAAGTACATATCGGAGCGGGTAACGAGTCTAAACCCAGCCACTCATAATAACTGAATACACGCTAGCAATAAACAATTAAAAAGTCTATCTTCTCTCAAATACATGTCCTACCTATGAGGTGAAAGTGTAGGTGGGACATAACAGTTTATATAATATTGTTTATTACTTTAATTATTTTTTTTTTAAATTATCAAAATTCTATAGTGAAACCTTGTCTTTTTTCTAAATTATACCCTTCAAAATGTTTACTCCGTTATTTAAACATTGTTTATTGATTATTAAAAATTGTTCAATGTCTGTTTATAAATAATTATTATTTTCTTAAATTCTATTCAATTCAAATTTATTAAATGTATTACAATATTCAATTCAATTATTCATAACTATTCAATGTTATTTAGTTATTTATTTATGCACTTTGCTAAATAATATTCTTTTACTTTACTTTTCGCATATATTTGCGCTTCTCAAACTATTCAAAGGAAAAGGTCTCCGTAGAGATTCGTCATCATTCGAATATTCGGCCTGTCTGTCCCTTTTCCTCCTACTTTCTCTCTTCTTTTGTTTTCCATTATCTACCTGAAACGTCGTTTGCGTCTATCCTCGCTTGAAACAGCTTATACCGTGTACTTATTACTGCACGTATTTTCGTGCACTCGTAAAGCAAGTTTTGTTTTCTATTCTATGTCTTCAATATACAAAGTAAATGTAACTATTTTTTTTTTAATTTAAAATTTATTTAATTATATCTTTCTATTATCATTGCTAACTTTAACTTTTTCTTCAAAATGTATGCAGTCTATTTCTCCTATTTTTTTTTTAAACAAGATTTTTCTATTGGAATATAAAATTATGAAAACTCAAGTTTCAAACAGAATTTATTTGAATTTATTTATTTATTAAATATAAAACAATAAACACGTTTGATTGAAATTTTAATTATACACTTATTTATTACAACGCAAATAACACAAAATTTATACACACAATTTTCACAATATTAATTTTTTCTGAATCTTATTATTTAATTTGAAACACTTAAAACAATTATCGTTTAGTTCAAATAAACATTTCTTGCAATATTTATTCTTCTTTCTCAACACCTTTTTTGGTGGAGATAACAAAGGTTTATTCGGAATAATTTCTTTTTGAATCACTTTTTTTTCACAACTTTCTCTGAAATTTTACTTGAAGGTAGCGGCACAGGAATGTATAGATTGGCAAGAAGCTCAAGCTTTTTCTGCCGTCTTCTATTGTTTTCCCTTTCCTAGTTCTTTTTATTATAACGTTTCTTTCCACTTTGATACAATCAAAAATAAACTTTTATAATTTTGAATATATACTTCATAAATTTAAAATTTCTATTCTGTAAATGTATTTATTTTTATCATGCGCATGCTGATTTTTCTAGAAATTTATAAAAGAGAATTTGAGAATGTGTAGCTTCGTGTCCCTGTTCCAGCGCCAAAAAGTTGGTATGTGACGTCTGTCACCTTTGTGTCGAAGCTTTTTCAGCCTAGGCTTTCACCTAATAGCTGGGACTTCACACTCTACTCTTTTTAAATTTCCAGAAAAGAAATGAAAAGAAAATAAGCCTTAAATTATCAACCCGGGAGTTCGGATTAATAAATTTAAAGTATATATAGAAAGGTGTAAATGAACCGTTTTATCCGTTCGATTTATACATAGAATAGAATTAGTCACAACGAGAAGAAAGATAATTTTAATAGATTTTACTTACCTATTTTGCCTCTTGGTTCCTTTGTCACCCTTGTTGATTATTTGTTCCTCTGCTCGTCCAAAAGTTTTTGAGGAAGTGAATATATAAAATTTTACCGAAATAAAAGGATTTAAAAGTTTTTATATAAAATATTTGAAAGTAGTTTTACACTGTTACGCTACTTAGGCGTATGACACAAAAATTGGTGCGCACGATGAGCTGCTACGCATCCAATGTAGAGAGAGAGAAATGTCCGTGGTGCGGCGGGAGAGTGTGTGTGTCCCCTTCAAAGCGGCTGCCGGCCCTTTTAAAAAGAGTGTTGGCCCGTCCCTTTGAATTTTCTGGGTTCTCCCAAAAGATGAAAATCAGCCAGTGAGGAAAGTCGTTATTTACGAGTTTCCCTCACATAGCCGAATTTTCTCTCCTAGTACTTCCCTCAGGCCCACACTTGCTCCTCCCTTCTTATTTGTGGTTCGCGAAAGTTCCGCGTACGACACAGCGCTATCGCCTTGTGCAAAATTCTACAGAGGAATTTTTAATAACAAAAAAAATAAAACAAATGTTACCATTAAATTTTCAATAATATTCCCTTCCTCACAAAATTCCGCACAAAACAATACCTCTTAACCTATATAAATAAATCGCTGAAATCATGTGAATGCATAAAAACTTCAATCTGCACTGCTAAATTCATCAAACGTAGCTGCATACCGACCGTTTGACAAATTCACAACACAAACAAAAATCTCTTAAAAAGTCTACCATCAATTATCCACAAAAAGCGAATTGTGTAAATCGAAAAATACACAATTTAGTGGCATATAATTATTGGCAAGTTCCTTGTGCGCACACATGACAAAAATTAATAATAATAATTATAATAATTTCTACGCTTAAATTTTGCGGCAATATTGGAAATGTTTCATTTATAAATAATCTGTCAATTATTGAATAATAAAAATAAAATGGTTGAGAGAGAAAAGAGGCAAGAAAAAAAAATTATTTTGTATATTTGCAGCTTTCCATATTGCCACAAAATTCTCTTACCGAAAACGCGTGAGTCATTGAAAATCTACGCTGCGAGCGATCTGCATGACGAACAACTGCCCGTCGTAAATCCTCTCGCAGCGAGACTTTCTCCTTTGCGCTTTCGGAGGCGCGTAGTCCCTATCTTAATCCCTATTGTCTTAAATACTATTTGAGTGCCCGCGTGCCTTGATGTAATTTTCGAGGATTGCTTTCCTCGTCTTCCTCCATGACTCGCGTGCACTCATTGTTTAACGACTATGCGCGATCTTCGGCGATGCGCGAAAACCCAAAAACTCGCAGGTTCGCATTTCCGAAGGTTGCGCCTGCTGCGTCACGTCGCACTTAAAATCTATCGCTATCTTAAAAACTACGGGAAGTGACATGGGTTCTCTTGTACTGTTTACGCAAAATAATTTTTCTACCATTGAATGTGTAGATTATAATTGAAGTAGGAAGACATGATCAGAGATAGTGATAAGTGTAATCAGAAAGTCATAGATGCAGGAGATAGATAGAGATTATGTGTAGAGGGTGGAGATCGCGATTGTCTTTATAAATGGACGTTCTAGGGATAGCTGGAGAAGAAGGACATGATTGAATGCAATAGATGGATGATAGAGGTGCTCGGTATAAGGTAAATTTCAGAGCTAGAAATGGCAGGTGTTGAGTAGAGGCCGTGTAGGACAATAAATTGTTCGGAATTTCATGGCTAGATGTGATAGATGGAGGCTGAAAATCATGGGTGATAGGTGGAGGTCAGAAGTCATGATTGGAGTCATAAGTCGAAGGGGAAAGTGACACGCGGAGTAGGAGAATTAGATTTCCAGTAACAGATGCACAGTGGAGGAGCTGATTTGTTGGTACGCTTCATGGGTTGATATTATAGATGGTGCGGTTTTAGGTTACGAGTAAAGATGCTAGGTGGTGCGTGGAATTCATATGTGGAGGTGATAGGTGTAGGCAGAAAGTGTGAACATATTTGCAGATTATGCATAAAGGGTGGCGGTTATGACTGTAGCAATGGAGTGTGTGTGGTTCACGTAGATAGTGTAGGAGATAGGTGGAGTGTGGAAGTCACGATTGGAGTTATAAGTGGAAGGTATAAGTGATAAGTAAAAAAGGAGGACATTATTGCAGGGAATAGGTGTTCGTTAGAAGCTACGAGTGAAGGTGGTAAGTGGTGGTGAAAGTTATAGGGTGAAAGTTGTAAGTGTTAGGTCAATTAGCTAGAAGGACGGTGGACTGTATGGGGCGAGATAGAAAGTGGAGGTAACAGGAGTAAAGATTAAAATAGTCAGGGGTCGAGGGTCTAGCGTCAAGGTTGTAGATGATCGGTAGTGGATAGAAATTAACAGTGAAGGTGACAGGTAGTTGGTAGACTTCATGGTTGGAAATGATCGTTAACAGGTGGTTTAGAGCTGGAAATGACAGGTGTTTAGGCGAAGCTATGGTTGTAGGTAATTGGTCAATGTTAGGAGTCATGATTAGACATAATAGTGGGAGGCTAGAAGCCGTGATTGGAGGCGATAGATTGAAGGTGAAAATGATAGGTGGAGAGTCAAGAAGATAAGGTTGGTGTAAGAAGTGGAGCGTTACGTAATAAATTGGGGTGATAGGTGGAGAACATACGCAGAAAATAATAATTTTAGTTGAAAGTCATAGGTAAAGGGTAGATTTTATGATTTAATCGGCCTCATGGGTCGAGATTACAGGTGATGTGAGTGAGGTGCTAATAGCTGAGAGACGGTAAAAAGGTCATGGGTCAAGGTGATAGGTAAAGGTTTGAAGTCTTGAGTAGAACTGATATATAGGGGTTGTGTCTGGACGCTGGAGGAAAAAACTAGAGGCGAGATGTCGAGGATGTAGATGATCGGTGGTAGATAAAGCTTGAATGGTGAAGATGACAGGTAGTTAATAGACTTCATGGTTAGAAATCATCGTGGAGAAGATAGGAAGAGGTGGCAGACGGAGGGTGGAGCTGATGGGTGAGCTATTTTTATAATAACATTTTTCAGTATGATTTATATACCATGAATTTTATGGCAGTAGGCAAATTTTAAGAATTATTATTGTTCGAACAGTCAATAAAATATGCATATATTTACAAATTGAGATTTGAAAACCTAAAAGTTTAAAATCAATTCTTGAAATTGTTGCAGTAAATTATTTTTGTACATTACCAAAATAAGAACTGAAATAATGGGGGTTGGCGAGCGGAGCGAGCAGGGGGGTACCCCCTAGTGTGTGTGTGTGTGTGTGTGTGTGTGTGTGTGTGTGTATATATATATAGTTATGATCGGGCCGGGGAATTAATAAATACACGCCTTATTAGAGAAAGGAACTACTTAAAGGCTTTATTAACTCGTATGAATATAACACGTCTATACTAAATAGCTGTCAGGACTAGACTGATAAACAAATACAATAACAACCGCGAAGTTGCAGCGGTTGCTATGCGCGATTCGAACATCTCGAATCGCGCTGGTCATAACATTGCTCTCCCTTTTCTTAAGTCTTCTTTCTGTATTAGCTTTCCATTCAAACTTCCTTCAAGGATGCTCAGTCGGTCCCATCTGATTCTAGTAACCACAATCTGTTAATCTTCGTCCAAGTAACCACCGAATTTCCTTTCAAGCGGGTTGATCTTCTTCTAAATTCCAATGATGACTTACAGGAATTTACCAACATCCTCTACCTTGATCCACGCCGGGCATCAAGTTACCGAGCCATGCTTACAGGTCAATTCCAATCATCACTTATAGGAATAGAATTGGACCCGTCTCTTGAAAAGGAATATTCTCATCTTGAAAAACCATGCGATCCAATCTTTTCTCTGACTGTCCAAGCTTCAATTTCAACTTTATTCTTCCGTTTTTATTCCTTTTCTCTTTCGTCTCATTTCTTCACGGTTTGTTAAGAGTGATCTTCAGACATGAGTGGGGGGAATGACAAGCCATGGTACCCTTCTCAAGTCTCTGCTCCGGTATTCACCTTCACGCTCATGGAAAAAACCATGGCTCAAAAACCATGAGCAGAGCAGTCAACAGCCAAGTCGGGGTGTCTCTCGGAAAAGGTGCCAAGACGATTGATGTGAACAATCTTGGACTTATGTCTTGGGGAACGACGAATACAGTAAACCACGTCGTTGATCTTCTTGACGACTTCCCAAGGACCAACCCAATTCGATTGCGGTTTGGGTGCTTTGCCTTTGGTTCTGTGAGGGTTGAAGAACCAAATTTTCTGTCCAGGGGTGTATTCGACGTTGCGAGCCCGTTGGTCGTACCAAGATTTTGTTCTTTCAGATTGAAGGGATATTTTGTCTCGAGCCAGGTGATGTAGTGAGTGAAGTTTCTTTTGCAGTTGTTGTACATAATTTTCATCCTCTTCAACCAAGATTCCTGTTGGTGGAGACCCTCGAATTAAGTCCAAAGGAAGTCGAAGGTCGAAGCCGGTGTACATTTCTGCTAATGTAGCTCCGGTTGTTGTGTGTTTTGAGGATCTGTAATCTAACAAAAAGAGAGATACCCAACGGTCCCAATCTTTTTGAGTGTCGTGTACATGTTTTGTGAGGTATTGTAAAAGTGTTTGATGTTGCCGTTCTACCTGACCATTTGCTTGAGGATGTAGAGGTGAAGTTATATATATATATATATATATATATGGGTGGTTCTCTGACAAATCGAGCGGTCGATTTTTTGACCCTATCGAAAAAAATTTTTAAAATGTTCCTAAGAGACGTATGAGTATCCCTGAATTTTTTCAGATTTTTTGCATCAAGTATCTTCGAGTTACAGAGGGTCAAAGTTGATGAAATCATGTTTTTTTGCTTTTTCTGGCTACTTTCATTAATTTGTAGATCCTCAGGGAAGCATTTTCCACTATAGAGATATATAACATTTTTTTCTGCAAATTTTCTAAACTATTCAAAAAAAATATTTTTGATGTCGTATATATATGTTTTAAGAAAGTTATAAGTCATTTAAGCTTTAAAATCAAGTTTTAGGAAAGTTCGATCGTCCGTATCATAACCAAAAAATTCATGAAGATATCTTATTTCAATTCAAAAAAGTCTGCGAAAGACACAGAATGTCAGAGGCCTTGGTTTCTCTGTAAAAAATCATTATATCCGTTCCTATATGAAAAAAATTTAGTTTTTTTGCTATATCGAAGAATTTAACCAACTTTATCAATTACGTAAATTTTTTTATAATAATTTCAATCATTAAAAAAATGATAAGGTTAGTGAAATGCTTCGATAGAGCAATAAAACTAAATTTTTTTCATATATGAATGGATATAATGATTTTTTAAAGAGAAACCAAGGCCTCTGACATTCTGTGTCTTTCGCAGACTTTTTTGAATTGAAATAAGGTATCTTCATAAATTTTTTGGTTATGATATGGACGATCGAACTTTCCTAAAACTTGATTTTAAAGCTTAAATGACTTATAACTTTCTTAAAACATATATATACGACATCAAAAATTTTTTTTTGAATAGTTTAGAAAATTTGCAGAAAAAAATGTTATATATCTCTATAGTGAAAAATGCTTCCCTGAGGATCTACAAATTAATGAAAGTAGCCAGAAAAAGCAAAAAAGCGTGATTTCATCAACTTTGACGCTCTGTAACTCGAAAATACTTGATGCAAAAAATCTGAAAAAATTCAAGGATACTCATATGTCTCTTAGGAACATTAAAAAAATTTTTTTTGATACGGTCAAAAAATCGACCGCTCGATTTGTCAGAGAACCACCCATATATAGTTTTCTTAACTCCTAGTAAAACTGCTAATTCTTTCACTAAGTGAGAATCAAAATTTGTACCCTGATCTGTGTTAATTTCTAACGGGACTCCATAACGACAAATAATTTCATTAACGAAAATTTCCGCAATTGTTTTAGTCCTCATATTCGAGAGAGGAAAAGCCTCTACCCACTTAGTAAAACTATCCGTCACTACTAAAAGGTATTTATTCCCTAAAGAAGAAAGGGGAAAGGGACCTGGGATATCCATTTGAAGCCTCTCGAATGGAATACCTGTATTGTAAACCTTCATTTGACTAATTCCCTTATCAGAAGGACCTTTTTTTGTAACACAAATTTTACAAGACCTACATCAATTTTCTACATCTGATTTACAAGACGCCCAATAAAATCTTTTTCGAATTTTTTCTAAAGTTTTATTAACTCCAAAATGACCACCGGAAGGTGAGTCATGAGCTTCCTTTAAAATTTCTTTGATTTTACTTTTAGGAACAACTAATTGGCGAATCTTGTAATTGAGATTAGTAGAAATCCATTCTCTAGAAAGAATTCCATCAACTATCACTAATGAGTCCCACTGTGAACAATAGACTTTAACGAAAGTGTCTAAAGGTGAAATATCCTGCCAGTCTGGTTTTGTGTTTAATTCTTTCATGCGAAGAATGAAAGAAATACACTCATCAGCTTGTTGAAATGTCTTCCAGTCTGAGGGTAAATTTTCTTGAAAAATAATTCGGGCAACTGTCTTTTCGTTTTCAGAAAATTTATCCTCTACTTTTGAACAATATTTACACGAAGAATCTTCACAAGAACGACGTGAAAGAGAATCGGCATTCTTATGTAAACTACCTTTACGATGAACAATCCTATAATCATATTGATCTAATTTACCTAACCATCGATCTAATTGACCGTCTAATTCTTTAAAAGATAATAACCAAGTTAAAGAAGAATGATCTGTGCGAATAAGAAATGGTTTACCAATGAGATAGCGATGAAAATTTCTTAACGACTCTATTATAGCAAGAAGTTCTCGACGAGTCACACAATAATTTCTTTCTGACTTAGAGAGGACTCTACTATAGTAGCCTATCGCTCGTTCTTTACCATCCTGCATCTGTGAAAGGACTGAACCAATTCTATGGTTAGAAGCGTCAGTATCTAAAATGAATTCAGACTCAAGAGATGGAAATGCTAAAATGAGAGGAGAAATGAGTTTTTCTTTTAATTTAAAAAAAGAATTTTGACATTCTTCTGACCAAATGAATTTAGCTGAGTTCTCAGTGAGTTTATAAAGAGGTTTAGTTATATCTGCAAAACCTTTAATTAAAGTTCTATAATAACCACAAAAGCCCACAAAACTAAGAACATCTTTTTTCTTTTGAGGAATAGGCCAATTTTTAACACAGTCGATCTTCTTAGGATCAGCAGTTTTCCCCTTCTCAGAAACAATATAGCCTAGATATTCAACCTGTCTCCTAAAGAAAACACATTTCTTCTTGTTAAGACGTAAACCTGCTTGTTCAAAACGAATGAAAACCTTTCTTAAATTAGAAATCATGTCATCAAAAGATTTACCTAAAACCATAACATCATCTAAGAGACTAGACAGAAATCTGAAAGGTAATCTCTAAGTAATTTTTCCATTAAACGTTGGAAAGTGGCAGGAGCATTGCACAAACCAAAAGGCATTAACTTAAACTGCCATAGACCTTTTCCAATAGAAAACGCTGTATATTTCCTATCCTCTTTCCGAATTTTGACTTGCCAATAACCACTTTTTAAATCTAAAGTACTGAACCATGAAAATCCTGTTAATTTGTTCAAAGCGTCATCAATTCTAGGTAAAGGGTAAGAATCTGTAATGGTGACTGCATTTAACTTTTGGAAATTGATGCAGAAACGAGTAGAACCATCCTTCTTCTTTTTTGGAACAACAGGAAAACAATAAGAACTATGCGACTCTTCAATAACACCCTGAGAAAGCATTTCAGAAATACAATTGTCAAGTTCTTGTTCCTGATGAATAGGTGGTCTACGAATAGGTAATTTAATGGGATGATCATGAAGTAATTGAATTTTGTGTTCTACGATATTGCAATGTCCAGAAATATCATGATCTTCAAAAAGGTCTTTAAAATATATATTTGAAGTATAAGCATCAACAAGTGTACGTAAGAAAATGAGTATGTGTATAGGCCTATCGTTTCGAATCAATCAAAAGTACTCCCCAAGTAAAGGCGCATAAGAAAGATGGACCATTCAAGTCGCCTAGCAACCTTGGCGTTAGCCAAACGATAAAAAATATTTCTAATTTTAAAACCTATTATTTTAAAGAAATATTTCCAGTTAATTATATTAATTATATTATTCTCTGCAGAAAGAATGGCTTGAAAAATTTGACCAAGCAAAAAAGACTAGAATTCATCACGAAAGTTCAATAATTCTTAATGAGCAGCCTTCAGTTGTATGTACTCATTCACTACCTTTGGAATTGAATATTACTAGTAAGTGGTAGTTTCATATTATCTATGTTATTTCTATACATAAATTACGTCGCTTTCACCTTAACTCTTTGCGGCATACATTTTTCAGGTCGTTGATTACGAACTGAGATTTTGGAAATTCAAAATGTCGTATTCCAGATGATAGACAAAATTAGTGATATTTTTAGAAATATGCTTTGATAAGTTGAAAAGTTTGCTCAGTAATTGATTTTTTCACAAAAAAACATGTATTTATTATTTCGTTCGTCATTTTGGAACCCCTATTTTGAATATTTGAAATCTAACGGCAGATTCGTAATCAGCATCATCGAAAATACTTATATACTAATTTATCTAAGAATCTGTTGAACACTTTACTGAATATTGGATTCTTTCCCAAAAAGCAGCATTTTGAAGTATTTGCTTACAAATAACAACAAATTAGCAATTTTACCATTTGTGTATAAATTTTGTTATATTATTGACTATATTGTTGTATGATTAGCGTTAACAAATGTCGGTAGCGTGTTGAAGTGTTCAGCCTGTTTGCAATGCACATGCGAGCATTGGGCGGTGGCTGATTGCTGCAATGCGTGAAACCGATCGTGACATCTGTAGCACGCAGCGAGTGTGTTGCTGACTTGCGCGTCAGCACTCCTTGACATCTACTGATCTGGAGTCGGGTAATATGATTTCTGGTGGCAAATTATGATTGGTCGAGGACATCTTGCGACGTATCTTCTGTCGAAATTCTGTCGAACGCACCGGGCCGTTTGTCGAGTAAACGCGCGAGTAGGCACGTCGTTATTTACTTACTCGTAAATCCGGTCCTTACAATATGAAAATCATGAAATTATATAACAATTCTATTAAATTGCTCAAAAACTACTTTGAAACGCTAAAAACTAAGAAAAAGAGGTTTCTTGTAGTTCCTTCTTCCATTCATGGAGTATACTATCATTTTAACTGTGGAATGAGTGATAAAGTTTCTCCATATCCACAAATTATGGAATACTGCTCTATAAAGTGTTAAAAGATTTCCCGAATTTTTTTATAGTTTTTCATTAATATTCCTTTGCGTTAAAGGAGGGTCTAATTTCATAACAAATTAGTTTCAGCCTTCTTGCATATTTTAAAATTCAAATATGTAGCTTTCCATATATTTATAAAATTCCGAGTGTAGCGATATTAACGCGAAAATAAACATAGGATAATCAGAGTATCACGTGCATTTTCTAAAATTATATTATAGTTGAAGGTATTGCGATCATACTACGGGGGTGGGGGCAAAATTCGTAGCTCAGCTCGAAGCTGCTCGCTTCCACTTAACACTCCCTCCCGAACACATCCAACTGAATTTAATTATTTGCTCCTGCAAAAAGAAATATCTTAATTTTCGAAATCAGAATTAAGAATTAAGTTTGTCAGCTTTAAATGCAAATTGATCGGTAAAGCTTTCATCAATAGATCAGCTATTTGATCCTTTGACGCAATCCAGCTAACTTTGATCAGATTTCTAGTTTCACATTTTGAAACATAGTGTTCTCGAACTTCGGACGCATCTTTTAATTTATTTGTAGCACTGATCTGAAAGCTCGCTATCGCTGCTCTATTATCGCACCAGAGCGTCATACGTAAAAATTTATACTCTATTATCAAGCTGAGAGAGTTTGTTAATGCGACCATGCTTTGACATACTTCGCTCATAGCATGTGACACGGCGGGGCTAGTGGCTGCGGCGGGCGAGAGGAGAGAGGCACGTCGGTGCGTCTCCCGGGGAGTTTTTCGCGCTCGCGCTGGGGCCTTCCCCTCCGCGGTCCTGAGTCGAGCTACAGGTCGCGTCTATAATTTTTCCGGGTGTGCGGGCGCCTTGACGCGACACGGATGGCTCACTCACAGGCTCGGGCCTCGGCTAAGACTCCTTATCTCACGGGTCGTTTGAGCCGGTAATTTTTGGTATAAGAATGTGAACACTTAAAATTGTAAATGAATTTTCTTTATTACTTTCACTACGCTGACAGCAGACTTCCTCGCGTACGGCCGTTGTCTCGTACTCTGTGAATCGACGACGCGAATACAGGCGAGACGCGGTTGTGCGCGGGTGAACAAGGCTGCTGGATGAAAACTCTCGAAAACTCTTAAAACTCTCTCAAAACTCTCGATGCTCGAAGCTACTCACTAGGAGGTTGGCTCGGTACTGCCCGCTCGCTCACTCGTCTCGGCGCTCTATCTCGCGATCTCACACATACACGCTCGCATCGGTGTACAGTTGTCACGTGATCGGCCGCGGCAATTTACAAATTTCTCGTCTTTATTTTCTCCTCACTCATACTCTGGCTTCGGCACACTCGCTCGCTTACTGCCGTTGTGGAGAGCCCTGGCGCCTCCACTCCGACCGCCAATAACATTTCGCGTTACACACGAGGCTCGGTAGCCTCCACTCTTTCGTGTTCCGCGGCGGCATCGTGCCGTCTCTCTCGCACTCACACACTCTTCGGCACGCGTCGTGCTGCGCGCGCTCACACACACACATACGCACGCGCTCGCTCGCTATGGTATATGCGGCTCAGCCGCTCGTCGGTGATCCTCGGCGGTGTCATGGCGGCGGCTGCGGCCCAGCGGTGCGCCTGCTGGCTCTGCGCGCCGCGCGCGGCCGCGTGTAGTAGTCAGCGGCGCTCCCACTCCTCGCGCGCTCTCTCGCTGCTCGACGGCCGTGACGTCACGGTGGCGACTCGGCTGGCTGCTACTCTCGTGCGCTCTCCCTCTCTCTCTCTCTCTCCTACGGCGCGGCTCAGTGCCGGCGCCTGGCTACGGCTCAGCTGTTTTCTCCTGTAAGCACCCGTTGCCATTAGAGTATATTCTTCTGCTCGGTTTCGGGTTCCTGCAGGAGAGTCACTCAGCTTTTCTACGACGGATTCTCCGTCGCATTCCCCCTTCCAAACCTTCAATGCCCTGCATTGTTAGGTTTTCCAGACTAGGGGTGCTGAGCGCTCTCCCGCAGAGACCCTCCCCGACTGTAAGTTAGTGGTTAGTAACTGTTCTCTCCCCTGTGTTGGGTCTCTGCCGCCTTCGGGTGTTGCTGAAACGAATAAACTACCTCGGTGTTCCTTGTTTCCGCTTTGAAGTCGTTCCTCCCCCGCCAGGTTATGTCGAGTAGAATAGGTATGGATAAAACGGAACAAAGACGCTTACCTTTACTTCTCTCCGCTCTCTCGTAGGCTCCCCGGGGTGAAAATCCTCTCGAGGATAGCCTCCCGCAGGTGCTGGGGCAGATCCTCCACCCTCTCCAGGATCCTGAGGACTTCTGAGGGTGCCATCCGGACGCTAGGCTCGCCGATGGCTTCAGGACCGGCCGACGGGGTGGTGGTGCGAGGCCTCGGGATGGGCTGTGGCTCGGTAGAGAGGGGCGCAACGGCGCGGGGCCGGGGCACTGGCCGTGTCACGGGCGGGCTCGGGCGCCTCTTTTTGGCCTGGGGCGGGTCCGATGTGCTGGCCGGGGGTGATGGTGTGGCGGTTGGAGCGGTGGAAGGTCCGGCGATGGCGGCGTCGGTGGTTGGGGCGCCAAAAGCCCGTTGCTGGCTCTCCTCCAGCTCCTCTCCCAACCCTGCGGCCATCTCGCGGTAGCGGTCGGCGCAGCGAGGACAGCCGTCCACCTCTACCCCGTTCCTGCCGCAATTGTGGCAGTAGGTCCGGACTCTGGGCCGGGGACAGTCCAAATGTCCGTGACCGCGCTGCCAACAATTGAAGCAGGTATACGGGGGAGGGTCAAGGGCGGGATTATGCGGCAGCGCCCTCAGCCCGTCAAACCTCAGCCCGGTTAGTTTGAGGTGCCTCCTCCGGGTCCTCTTCCTCTCTCTCTCTCTCTCCTCGGCTGTTGCTCCCCCTGGCGTGCCGCGGTTACCTCCGGTGCCGGTGGGGATGGGGGGGCGTCAGGAGGTGTCTGGGGCACCACCTGTGGGCGCGCGAGAGCGGGTTGGAGTTCGCTCCGGATCGGGGGACCTGGTGGCGTGGTCTCGCGTGGGCGGCGGGGCTCCTCTACTGCCGGGAAGTAATCTTCCGCCGTCCACTGCACCGGACCTCGTCCTTGGCGCCTCCTGGAGCGGGCTCTCCTCTCCGGCTCGTGTGGTGGCGGGGGAAGGCGCTCGGCCGGCCTGTAGGTGGTGACCGTGAGGGTGCCGTCCTCCATGTCCCAGTCCTCCTGTCCCAGTCCACCTTCAAACACCTGCACCGGCGCGTAAGGGCACCGGTACTGCGGCTCTAGGTCTTCCTCGCGGAACGGCACGTCTATAATCCGCGGCTCGTCCAACCGCCCGTACGGTTGGGGCCGCACCTCCCCTTCGCCCCCTACACCGGAGCTTCGCTCTACGGCTGGCGAACTCGTCTCTCTCGTTGCGCCGGAGCTGAGCTCCACGGCCGGCAAACTTACCTCCTTCGCTACGCCGGAGTCACGCTCTACGGCCGGCTGGTGGCGCTGCGTCTGCGCTCCTTCCCTTCTGGCGTCGCCCTCGCGCTGGATCTCGGTCCAGTCCCATCTGGGCCTGGGTGCCCGCGGGAACTCCTCCCGAGTACCCTCGCCGTGACGCGCGCCCAGCCGTGCCCACACCGAGCTGGCTCGTTGGAGACTATCCCCCGTACCGGGAATAGGCTCTCCGGCCGTGCAGGGGGGAGTCTCCGGTGCCAGTCCCGGTGTAGAGGGGGCGGCGTTGGCGATGCTCGGAGGCATGTCGACAGCGCGGGGGCCCCGTCGCGGCTCCTTGAGCCTTGCTCCCTCTAAGGTATAATCCCTAGTGGGTGGTAGCGGCTCGAGGGTCGTCGTCGGGGCGGCGGTTTCCTCCGACTCCCGCAGGAGGTCGGCCTCCTCCTCCAGGGAGACGCAGCACTGCAGGTCTCCCTCCGGGTCGTCCGGTCCCACAAGGGCTGCCTCATCGTCTGAGGCGTCCTGCCCTAGGGGTGCAGGACGGGTGGCCGGCACTTCTTCACCCTCCATGGCCTCGGCGGTCTCCTGGAGTGGCTCCCTTTCGCGGGCAGCTCGGCGAGCAGCCGTCTGTCGGAGGAGCTCCTCCCTCAGACGCTGCTCTTCCTCCATTCCACCGTCGCAGGTGGCACTATGGGGGTTGTAGTCACTCATCCTATAATCAATCTTATTTTATTACGGGTTCGCGGATATTCTTAGGACAGCACAGTTTTCCATCACCTTGTTACTTACATGCGTTACTTCACATAAACATCTGGCACTCACGGCACCTGCTAATACTACTTTTTGGATACATCACGGGGGTTCGGGTTAGGAACAGGGAGGTAGCCAGGACGCGGTGGGATGTACTTCCGTAAATCACTAACATGGACTTTGGCTATCTTTCGCCCCTTTCCGCCCTCCGTTTCCAGTTCATATACAAGGGGTGATATCTTCTTTATTATTTTAAAGGGGCCCTCGTATTTCGGCGCGAGCTTAGCTGCGAAGTGCGCTGCTGCATTCGACAGTGGATGCGCTTTCCGTAATATCAAGTCTCCCTCTGAAAACTCTGCAAACTTACGCCCCTTGTTATACGCTCGGCTCTGTCTCTCCCTTTCTCTATCGATAAACTTGACAAGTTCGCGCAGGGCATCTAACTTCTTCATCCTTTCCGACCACTCTTCTGGGTTTCCTACATCTACGCTTGGACTACCCTCCATCTCCTTCTTCCGTCGTAAGCTCCCTACCGGGGTTGGATGGCGACCGAAATTAAGGAAGGCCGGTGAAGTTCTAAGCGTGGCCTGGTTTGCCGTGTTGATCGCATGTCTCAGCTCATGTAACCGCTTGTCCCAATCCTGGTGACTCTCTACGTACATCGCGATCATGGTTTTTAGGGTTCTATTAATTCTCTCCACCGGGTTGGCTTGGGCGTGATACGGGGAGGTCGTGATATGCACGACCCCGTATTCGGCTAAGGCGGGGGTGAGGGTTTTGTTAACAAATTCCGTCCCATTATCGGTCAAGAGGTATTCGGGAGTTTCCCATCGGAAGAGAATCAGTTCTTCGAATGCTTGTAATACAGCTTTCCCATCTGCCTTTTTTAGTGGCTTGACCTCGATCCACCGCGAGAAGAGATCTTCAAAGACTAGCAGATATTTGTTTTGGCTTTTACTCCTGGGAAACTCCATCATGTCGGCTGCTACCACTGTCCAGGGCTCTTCCACTATCCTTCTCCCCATTAATCCCTGGGGCCCCTGTTGGCTAACTTTATACTGCTGACACGAGATACAGGAGTTTACGTATCGGTATGCGTCCCTATACATGCCTGGCCAGAAATATTCTCGGGCTAGGCGGTCGTACGTTTTGTCGATCCCCATGTGCCCAGAGTTTGCGGCGTCATGGGCAGTCGAAAGTACGCTCTCCTTCTCCTCCTCGGGGACTACAAGCTTCCACCCATCTTCCCCTCGCGTGATAGGCTCTATTATCGGATCTATTTTATACCGGTAAAGTCTTCCGTCGATCACCCGCCATTCTGGGAACCTTTTGGGATTTTCTAGGACATCAGCTCTACGGCGGAGATACCAACTGTCAACTGTCTCTCCCAGGGCGGCTACCTCGGCTTCAAACATACGCGATAGGGCATCGGGTACTTGGTGTTCTTTCCCCGGGCGGTGTTCAATCGCGAAGTCCCACTGCTGTATCTCCGCAACCCATCGGGCTAACCTCCCCGTCGGCTCTTTTAAATTTCTGAGCCACTTGAGCGCGCTGTGGTCGGTAATTACCGTAAAGTGATATCCCTCGACGTACGGTGTCAGTTTCTTAATGGCCCAGATCAACCCTAGGCATTCTTGCTCGGTGGTAGTGTAATTTCGCTCTGCCTTGGTCAACATTCGACTCACAAACACTATTGGGTGTTCTCCATCGTCAAATTCTTGAGTGAGAACGGCCCCAACCGCGATGTTGCTCGCATCGCACTGTATGCAGAAAGGATTCGTGAAATCCGGTCTCGCTAATACTGGGGCTGAGGCTAAGGCATTTTTGATGCTTTGGAAGGCCTCCTGCTGATCCTCTTCCCATGACCATGTTCGGCTTTTATGGAGTAACGCTGTGAGAGGCGCTTTTAAGTTGGATGCGTCTTTCACAAACTTGTCGTACCATCCAAATAAGCCCAACAATTGGCGGACTTGTGTAGGTGTTTTAGGCACAGGGTACTGCAATATCGGTGCTAATTTCTCGGGGTCAGGGCGTAGCCCTTCTTTGTCGAGGATGTACCCCAGGTACTTAATTTCTCCTACACAGAAGTTGCACTTTTTCGGATTGATCGTCAAACCTGCGTCTACCAGTACTTTCAACACGTGTTTAGTCCAATGTTTATGTTCTTCGACGGACTCTGTGGCTATGACGACATCGTCGAGATACCCAAACACAAATGGGGCTACGGCAGGGCCAAATAGGGCGTCCATGAGACGCTGCAGCGTTGCGGGGGCGTTGCAAAGGCCGAACGCCATTCTGGTGTATTGGAACAACCCCATGCCTGGCACGGCGAAGGCGGTGTACTTCTTGCTATTCTCCTCCATTTTCACTTGAAAATACGCCTGCCGGAGATCTATTTTGCTGAGGTATTTGGCGTTTCGCAACCGATCGAGGATCATCGTCATAGGTGGCAGCGGATAACTGTCCTTCTTGGTCACGGCGTTGATTGCGATCTAATTAACGCAAAATCTCTCCGTACCATCTGGCTTCGGCACGAGTACAGGTAGGCTGCAAAAGTCATTGGCGGAGTTTTCGATGACGCCTAGTTTCCAAAGTTCCTCTACGGCCGCTTGTATAGCAGCTAACTTCTTCGGGGACTTCCTTATCCACTTTTGAGGGATCGGCGTTTCATCCGTGAGTTGGATGTGGTGCTCGGTCTTTGTGGAGAAGCCTAAGACGTCCGGAGAATACTCTGGTAGTATTTCCTTCACGATTCTGTCTATCTCTTATCGATCTTCTACTTCTAACTCTAATATGCCTGCGCACTCAGCGTAGATTGCAGCTACTGGCTGGTCGCTCCGCCGGTCAAACTCCCTCCACGGCCCTGAATTGGCTCTCCACCAGCCTCTATGGTCTGTGTCTATTCTAAACGTGTCGCTGAAGTCTTTCCCCAACAGTATTGGGTGTTGGACTTCCTGTACGGCTCTGGCTGATATGGTACTGGGGATTCCTTCTAGGTCGAATCGGATATCCAAATATCCTAAGATTGGTGTTCGGGCTCCCGTGACCGTCTGGATGTGGGCTGTTGCATTGCGAAGCCGACTAGCGAGACGCTGGGCTATCTCTGGTCCTACCAATGGTACAACTGCTCCCAGGCCCAAATGGGACTGGGCGGGTATCCAGCGCGAGGTCGACGAAGGAGCGCAGGCGCCAGTGTGACACGGCGGGGCTGGTGGCTGCGGCGGGCGAGAGGAGAGAGGCACGTCGGTGCGTCTCCCGGGGAGTTTTTCGCGCTCGCGCTGGGGCCTTCCCCTCCGCGGTCCTGAGTCGAGCTACAGGTCGCGTCTATTATTTTTCCGGGTGTGCGGGCGCCTTGACGCCACACGGATGGCTCACTCACAGGCTCGGGCCTCGGCTAAGACTCCTTATCTCACGGGTCGTTTGAGCCGGTAATTTTTGGTATAAGAATGTGAACACTTAAAATTGTAAATGAATTTTCTATATTACTTTCACTACACTGACAGCAGACTTCCTCGCGTACGGCCGTTGTCTCGTACTCTGTGAATCGACGACGCGAATACAGGCGAGACGCGGTTGTGCGCGGGTGAACAAGGCTGCTGGATGAAAACTCTCGAAAACTCTTAAAACTCTCTCAAAACTCTCGATGCTCGAAGCTACTCACTAGGAGGTTGGCTCGGTACTGCCCGCTCGCTCACTCGTCTCGGCGCTCTATCTCGCGATCTCACACATACACGCTCGCATCGGTGTACAGTTGTCACGTGATCGGCCGCGGCAATTTACAAATTTCTCGTCTTTATTTTCTCCTCACTCATACTCTGGCTTCGGCACACTCGCTCGCTTACTGCCGTTGTGGAGAGCCCTGGCGCCTCCACTCCGACCGCCAATAACATTTCGCGTTACACACGAGGCTCGGTAGCCTCCACTCTTTCGTGTTCCGCGGCGGCATCGTGCCGTCTCTCTCGCACTCACACACTCTTCGGCACGCGTCGTGCTGCGCGCGCTCACACACACACATACGCACGCGCTCGCTCGCTATGGTATATGCGGCTCAGCCGCTCGTCGCGCCGCTCGCTGTAGCGCCATGCGCTGGCTACGTTCGCCGTCGCCTCGTGCTTCTCGGCGGTGTCATGGCGGCGGCTGCGGCCCAGCGGTGCGCCTGCTGGCTCTGCGCGCCGCGCGCGGCCGCGTGTAGTAGTCAGCGGCGCTCCCACTCCTCGCGCGCTCTCTCGCTGCTCGACTGGCTGCTACTCTCGTGCGCTCTCCCTCTCTCTCTCTCTCTCCTACGGCGCGGCTCAGTGCCGGCGCCTGGCTACGGCTCAGCTGTTTTCTCCTGTAAGCACCCGTTGCCATTAGAGTATATTCTTCTGCTCGGTTTCGGGTGCCTGCAGGAGAGTCACTCAGCTTTTCTACGACGGATTCTCCGTCGCAAGCAACATATTCGGCCTGACATGTAGACAAAGCAACATAGTTTTGCTTATAAGTTTTCCAAGCTACTGTGTCTTCAAAATACTTTATAACAAACCCACTGGTAGTTAGTGAGTTTTCACAGTCAGCAAAGCTGACATCAGAAAACCCTTGTACATCAGTAACCTTGCTCCCTTATATATCAATAACCTCTGCTCCTGGTGTGCTTTAAGTACTGATAAACTCTATTAATAAGAATTTATCTGTCACTTCGAGCCAAAGAAATTAAAATTACAAAGGTTAAATTTACTGATTTCTAAAACTTAATATTAGTGCGTTTCGCCCCAGACTACTCGTTGGGCTCATCAGTAAGATGACGAGTAGTCCTATCTTAGATGCAACATGATATACCAGAATGGGTGTTACTTATGGAAAAAAGTTGGAAATTAAGCTGATGGGACACAAAAATTGTGATCCACCTAGCGGAACAAAAAATACTAAAGATATTTATATCCACAAGTATCTATGCAGAGCAAGGAAATGGGTTACCCATTCTCATACTTACTCCCGACACTGACTTGGTGGAAAAAAAAATTATAAAGAACTTTTCGTGACATAAGTCAGTTTGACTTTAAAGATAATTAATTTATCGCTCGACTATAATTCTATTAATAAGAACTTATCTGTCACTTCAAGCCAAAGAAATTAAAATTACAAAGGTTAAATTTACTGATTTCTAAAAGAACTTAATATTAGTGCGTTTCGCCCCAGACTACTCGTTGGGCTCATCAGTAAGATGACGAGTAGTCCTATCTTAGGCGCAACATGATATACCAAAATGGGTGTTACTTATGGAAAAAAGTTGGAAATTAAGCTGATGGGACACAAAAATTGTGATCCACCTAGCGGAACAAAAAAGTACATTATGAAAAAGACTCTAAATATATTTATATCCACCGATATAAATATATACTGATATATACTGTTATATACTGATTTTATATACTGATAAACTCTTTGGATCATTAACCATTCCAGCTTAGTTGGTTTGATCTGATGTCTACTCAAAACATTTACTGTGTAAGCTATATCAGGACATACAGTATTCGCGAGATACAACAGTGAACCCACAATTTCCCTATATCTGGTATTCAAGCTAACAGAATTTTCCTCGAACTGATTATCGTCTTCCTCTCTTTCTCTTCTTTCACGATTAATTACTTGTGCAAAGACCATAGGAGTTCTTTGTGGATGTATTTCACTGTATCCGAACCTCATCATGGTTTAGTCGATATGCTTTTCCAGTATTAAAGTCATGGTATGACTTTTCCTGTCTCGTTTTATCAAAATACCCAAGACACTACTAGGTTCACCGAGATCTGACATTTCAAACTCCAGCTTAAACAGTTTAGTTGATTCTTCGAGCTTAATTTTGTCATTACTGGCTATAAGTATGTCATCGACATAAACCAATAGTATTAGTTGTGTATTCATCTGACGCCAAGTGAAAAGATATGGCTCGGAATTATGTACCTGTAGTCCCAGCTTGATCGCTGTTTCTGTGAATTTTTCATACCATTTCTTCGGACTGGATTTTAATCCATACAGTGCCCGTTGGTTTTTACAAACTTCCTTATTTCAAATTTCTGATGAGCAATGAATCCCCTCAGGAATTTTCATATAGACTTCGCAATCTATTTTTCCATTTAGGAAAGCAGTTTTAACACCCAGCTGTCCAGCTTCAAAATCGAACTTGTTGATTAGAACTAGCACTAATCTTATAAGTGGTAGTTCGGAAAGAGAAGCATATGTTGCAGCTAAATTGTATTTATTCCGATCTTTGAAACCTCTTATAACTAATCGAGCTTTATATTTAATCCGATTGTTTAATCCAACTTTTGTTTTTAACATCCATCTAGAGTTAATGATATTGGTTTTTCTCCTGATTTTCCTTTCAATTGATGTTACGTCCCCGAGACGTATACACCGTAGTATTACTTTTATTACCTTAGTATAATTATCTCTCGTTGTATACCTGTACCTTTGAAAATTTTGAACATCTGTCGTTATTACACCCTCGTATCTTATAGTTTACAAATTCCTCAAAATATTCCGCTTCGCGCTGTATTATGTCACATCGCTATACGTGTTTCCCCGACCCTCTGTATAAATTTATAACCGACGACAAGCGCGAACATAAAATCTATGTACTGATTTCACAATTTGTAGCATTTATTAGTCTTTAAGCCGTGCAAGACTCAGCAGTTCCGGATTTTTAGCCCTTAATGTATTTTTAATGTGTTTGTACACATCCGCTCTCTCATATCTGCGACTCTCAACCCGAACTCCGTAGAACAGCGCTTTCCTGCACTACAACTAGCCCTTATCCAATCAAACGTTATGCTGACTGTCAAAGATCTCCATCTACGCCTCTTTCCTCTGTCTATCGTCCTGCGCAAAAATTGAATGTGCTCGAGGACTGCTCCCGAGCTAGTCAGATTTTATACGACCGCTGTGCAGGGAAGATCTTGGAAAACTTAACGCCAAGATGTTCAAGCATCTAAACAGTGTTTGTGAATTGAAAAGTTTGTACTTATATATTTAATAAGCTTTAAGTATATTTTTATACGATTGTTGAATTATTTGAACAGTCGATACGGACAATTGATCTAAATTGAGAGGAGGTACCATATCATTTATGTTATGAGGTGTTCTATTTTAGAAGTACACAGCCGCCCTCAGAGCTAGATCCTACATATTCTCAGGCAATCGACTATCATACATGAGAGCTCTTGTTTTCTTCTGAATGGTTTGGTTGAACTTTTCAGCTACACCGTTATGTTCTGATGCACCAGGACTGGCCAGTTGTAGCGCAGCACCAAATCTATCCAGAACTTCCAGCGAATATCCACTTGTAAATTCTGTTCCTTGATCGCATCTGAGGTAACAGAATTTGGAGTGTTTACCAAGTAAATTCCTCGAGCTTTTTATAAACGACTCCAAACAGTTTCCGGTTTCGATCTTATGTTTCATGGGATACGCCATTGCCAAACGAGAATAATCATCTATAAATACAGATATAAATTTGTATCTCTTGGGATGCGACGGAGGACTAATAGGACTTATTATGTCTGCTTGAATAATCTGCAGTGATTCACTCGCTCTTTGCCAAGTCGAGCTAAAAGGTAGTTTATTGAATTTTGAAAGAATGCAGACTTCACAATCCAACACGGAATCATCAAATTTAATGTCTTGAATACCTTTAAAATCTGGTAATTTTCTTTGAAATTCTTTTAAATACTTTAACGATGTATGTCCAAGTCTGACATGCCACAACATAGCTTTATTGGTATTCAATTCATTGACTCCACTACCCGTACCGGATTCGTAATTTGTGTTATCAATACTACAAATTCTTCTATATCTTAACGTAGCTTCAAAATTTGAATAACCAGGGCACAGCTTATTATTATCAAGTTCTAAATCTGATGTACCGATCTGCATTGGTTCATCAAGTGTTTGATTCTTAGATTGATCAGTATCATTATATTCCAGCTGAGAAATTCCAACTTTGTCAATAATTTCGTTTTCGAGCTTAGACTGATCGTGATTTTTCGTATTTTCAACTACCATTTTCTCCTCAAGCTTGTTCTCTTTTATACATGCAACCGTTTTGTTCTCGACGCCTTGTCGAAATATAAGCTATAACTTTACTTATTCGCGAATTTAAAGGAGTTTCTTTTTCGTCAATGTTATCCGTTTCTACTTCTATTCACCCAAAAGAGTTTTTCATATATTCCAGAAACATAAACGGTCTTTGATATTGGTTCAAAAATGCCAATTCGTTTATTATCAATATAAATACTCAAGCTTTTATAAAAAAATTTTCTCAGTGACAACAGATTTTCTGACAGCGATTTCGCGTAGATTACATTATTCAATCTTAAAACATCGTTACGACTCGAGCAACAGAGACACTACCCATTCCCTCCGATTTCATGATTGCTACATCATTTTCATTTGCGCAATTTATGTCAAGTTTTCTAGAATCATCGAATGTTCTGGAGATCAGTTTTCATTTGGTCATATGTTCTGTTGCACCAGAGACCGATAGAAATCTGATCAATTGGTTGTCACTAGATTCAGTTGTATCGGACATATTTGCATAGAAACCTGTTCACTTACCAGAGTTTGTATTCTTGTTCTTTTCATTACAAGGTTTATTCTGACTTTTCTTTCCGCGCGAGTTTCCACGGTTCCAGCTTTTATCGAGCTTAGATCTCACTTTGCTCTAATGCTACTTGGGTCCTTGACTGTAGGATATTGAATTTGTCCAAAAGTCTTAAGAGGACCACCCACTTTTAAAATCTGAAATAAAAAAATTTTCAAATAATTTTTAAATTGTTATAGTCAATTAGAATTGAACTAAAACATTTTTAATCTAAAAGTATATACAAAACATAGTAAGATTAAATTTTTATTGTCCTACTTTGAGCCTAATATACATTCATGTCAGCGTAGACACTGTTCAATGACTTTTGTGCACTGTTCGTAGGATTCCAAGTGTACGCATGGATGAAATGGGCTCAAAATTTTTTTACAAGCTTATTATAGTATTAGTTTCCGTATGAATAGAGAGATTTGAATTTGAATGAGTAGAACATTTGAAAAAAAAAATATGTCAATAAATTTAAAATCTAATGGTTTTGAAAATATTTTTTAACATATTTTATTTTTTTTCAAATGTTCTACTCATTCAAATTCAAATCTCTCTATTCATACGGAAACTAATACTATAATAAGCTTGTAAAAAAATTTTGAGCCTATTTCATCCATGCGTACACTTGGAATCCTACAAACAGTGCCAAAAGTCATTGAACAGTGTCTACGCTGACATGAATGTGTATTAGGCTCAAAGTAGGACAATAAAAATTTAATGTTACTATGTTTTGTATATACTTTTAGATTAAAAATGTTTTAGTTCAATTCTAATTGACTATAACAATTTAAAAATTATTTGAAAATTTTTTTATTTCAGATTTTAAATGTGGTGGGTCCCCTTAACAGTATCACGTATCTTATCCTGGAGATCATTCAAAGTTTGCTCTTTCAACTCGATAATATCTGCATTCAGTGCACTCCTGCATTTAGTCTGGTCTATAATTTGTGAACATTCCTCAATCAACTCCTTATAATGCTTCACAGGTCCATAAATGACAAAAATTCATCCACCTTAATAAAGATTTTAATCTTCCAAAACGCATGTTCCGTACGAACAGTTCCCAATTTCTCAAAAAGTAAATTTCAGGATTCGGGGTGAATATCTCATTCTGAAATACGGGTACACTGTTTATAGTCTTCATCATACTGATCAAAATAAACATTCCAATTAAACAATTCATCCTGTAATCATATTATAATTAATAGCTAGAACGATCTATTCCATCAAAATTTGAATCCCCATCTGCAACCTTCAATTTATCGACATGTTTCCTAATCGTTTCCCATCAGGATATTCTAGGATCATATTTTTCCTCCCAACAAGCTCTACAATTTTCAAAGGTTGACTTCTATACGGGTCAAACTTATTGGTCCTCGCCTCCTTTACAATACAAGCATATCCTTTACCCTTAAATTCTCTAGCTTTCCTCATATCTTTCTTTTAATTTTGCCTTTTCTAAAATTTGCTATCCTCCCGCCAAAATTTTTATTTCATTTAAACGCAACACTCACTTCCTAATATAAGTATAAGTCCTCAATTTTTCATCTGAAGGAATTTTAATTGGTAATCTCGCAACCATACAAAAAACTAACTCAAAAGGCGTAAAATTCGTAGCTGTATGAACACTCGTATTATAAGTAATTATAACACTCGTATTATAAGTAAAAATTTTTAAGATTGACTCTACTATATCAGACAAAAAACTAGTATCCCTACCTGACAATATTGCTCGCGGTGCCCCAAACATACATACCAAATGCCTTGCTAGAGCATCTGCAATAGTAGTCGCATATAAATTTTTTATTGGTATCGCAATCAAATATTTTGTCAAATTACACTGCATGGTCAATAAATGCTGATTCCCACTCGGTGTCATTCTCAATTTCCCAACATTATCAGTTGAAACCTTATCAAACGCTTCAATTGGCGAATCCCTTATGATCATTGGTTCCCTTATCTTAAACCTCTCAATCATCTGCTCTTGACAGTCACTACACTTCCTTTTATAATTTTGTATATCATGTATATTCCTGATGCCTTGCCAATAACCTCTCTTTTATCTTCTGATAAGTCTGATTAATCACCTTATGACCTTCTGTCAGACTATAATGTAAAGCACTTATTATCTTCTTCCTATCCTCTTCAGTTGCTAACTCCACCTTACCATAACAATCTGTCATAGTAATATTCCAAATATCAAAATGCGTTTTCAATAACTCACTCATCAATCCAGGCTCCAATATATCTCTGAAATCACCCTGTTTTGATTCTAAATTCTAGATTCTAAAACGTTCAATAAATAACATTCTAAACTATTCAATAATATCCAAACACTCATTCACATTTTCTAAAGTAGTCACACTAAATTGCTTCTGTTTCACCATTAAAGAAAAAACATTGTACTTTTTATAAGCTGTTATTACTATCTACCCTAGAAAAGGTTTCTTCTTTTTAAAAATGAACAAATCTATAGCCTCATTTATTCAATAATCTCGTCACTGATGAATCCGCTTCACAACTTCTAGTTATAAAATGCACAATATTGCGCTTTTTGTACGTCAAACAGTCTCTCACACTCACAACTTTGCTTCCTTTCATCGATTGCACTAACTCTTCCTCAATCTTATCATATTCTTTATTCCTTTTATCTGACACTCCACTACCAAATTTATTCAAATTGTCCAAATCATTCATATCCGGCATCACTATCACAGGTATTGTATCCTCTGCTGGTTTCGAATACTCAATGTTATACGTATTCTCTTCATTCTCTCTTACTCCAGCAAGAACATTAGTGTCTCTTTCAACATTCCCCATTCTACCAGGTGTACTCTTCGCTTGTGGCTTTATATCACCTATTTTCGTCGTCTCAGAAATTCTTTCTCTAGGTGGAAATATTATTATCTCAGTAGTCACTGATGTATCACGATCTGAAAAGGAATCCCTCACATTATCCAATCTCCTTTGCACTTTCTCCTGTGTCTTATTTATCAACTCTCTAACTCTTTCTCCTAATACTTTATCCATCTGCACCGTACTATAATGTGGATTCAATTCATGCAACCTAAATCTCATTTCATCATTCACCTCTTCATCGTCAGAAAAATGCGTAATTGCTATATCATAATCTTTATCTTCTTCTTCCTCTTCAACCTCTTCAGCATAATGTCCAGCCATACATTCTTCTAACCTCCTGCTAGCTTCTTCCACCTCCTTTCTACTCAAACTCGCTCTAACAGAAATACTTTGTTCACATTCACTTTCCGTAATCATCCTGCTTTCAGGCTGACTAACCTGACTTACGTCTACCCCAATGTTTTTCACAGTTCTATTCTGTCCACCCTCATCAGTACCACTATCTTCTACATCTAGAACATCTGTCGTCTTTTCCATCCTGATTCCACTATACCTTGGATCTTTGAACGGCGGTTTCTCCTATTCACTACCATAAATACCAGTTGAAGATAATGCCGTCGTGCTCAATCTTCCTCTAGATGAATTCACCTTCATTGACATATTTGAACTTTCAGTATCAGTTTCTCTAACATCATCGGATTTATATAAAACTGACCTCGATGAAACTCTTTTACTCTGAGACCTCTTCATTGACTTTGTCGATTTCGGCAGAGTCCCCTGTTTAATGTATTCCACAACTTTTGATGCAACCTGAGGCTTATTCCTTCTTCTATGAGTTATAACACTATGATCTAATTCTGGTGCAATTTTATTACTCTTCACTCCAACAGGTCTACCTCTCGATCTTTACCCTTCCTCAACTTCAGACTACACTCTACTCCTATTAAAAATTTTGCTCTTCACTGATGACACAATACGCTTCGCTTTACCTCCATCAGATTTCTCGTTTTCCTCTATCACCGTCATTTTAATCCCTGGTAAATTCCTATTAATCTGATCATCTCTAATCTCTGGCAGATTCCTCGAAAGAGTATCTGCATTCTTATTCAATTTCTCTGGCTTATATTTAAAAGTATACTCATAACTTGCAAACCTAAACACCCATCTCATAAGTCTCTGTCCAGAATCTTTTCGTGTGTGCATCCAATTTAAAGGTTCATGATCGCAAACCAATATTACGTCGGTTTTTAGCCGACGAACTGGATTTAAATTTATTACGCTAATTTAGGCCTAGTGTTTTACCACCAATAACCTTGGATTTTGCGCGTATTGATTTCTTCGGCTAAATCTCGGAAGAAAAGAAAGAAAGCACGGAAGATAAGAAAAATTTTGTTAAAAGTGAAAAAAAAATTTAAGTTTAGAAACGTTTGCTTTTTCGTATTTTTTCTTACTCTTCAAGTCTCTCTGAACAGAACAAGTCTGAAAGAAGCTTCCGGGGCAAAGATTTACCGCGATGGAAAAACGAGATTGTTCTTTTTGAGGTAAAGTCAGCAGGAATGATGTGCAGGGCCTTGGCACGACCCTGATCGCTTTCCATTTATTCAGCTATATTATTTTTATGGCTTACACGTAATGAAACAATATTGATTTTAATGATCCCCCGCACTGGATCCCTACTCGGGTTTCGAAAGGGTAGATAAAATAATATTGTCGAAAGATAGTATAATACTTCGCATACTCACTTTTAGTTACCAAAGCTGTTTTCTTACTAGCACTGATTGAGCACGATAGGTAAACTCGAAGAAATAATAACACTAAATTTTTTTCTTTTGAACTTTGAATTTAATGAAAAATATAAAATCGCAATTACACAAAAAAATATTTGAGTCGAAAAAAAGTATATATAAAAGAATGAATATAAAATATAAGTAAATCCCGTACAGATCCGGGTTTAAGATGCGAATCGCTCTAGATCAGAGACTAGTATGAGAGTGCCCTCCGGAGGGAAAGTGGTTGGTTTTTAACGGGAAGTGCAGGCCCAACCTCCGGGTCACTCGAAAAATTAGGGAGGAGGAAATTTCCCAATAGAAAAATTGAGAAAATTCTGTCTTCCTAATCTTCGCCAATGATCGTTTCGGGTCCTATCTAAGGCTTAGGTACTGGCCTTAGTCTCTCATATTTTTGGGGGAGAGCGAAGAGAGAGAGAGAGAGAGAGAGAGAGAGAGAATTTAGTGTTAGCTTCTTCAAAGAGAGGGCTCGTCATGTATGACTTTGGCAAATTTTCTCTCTTTCCTATTCATCTTGGCTCTCCGTTTTATTTTCTCCTTTTTCTTATTTAAATTTAAACGATAAACAATAACGTAGTAAAGTATATATGTATTAGTAACGTAGTATATGTATTTATTTTGGTTCTTATGTATAAAGTATAAGTTACGTGATCGTAATTTAAGTGGTAACATTGTAAAATAATAATAATAAGGGTAATAATAATAGATGAGTTTTTCCGTCAATTGAATTGTCAAGTATTGAAATTATATGCATCATTATCTTCTTTAAATGTATTAAATTATTCTGTAAAATAATTCGTTTTTTGTTTATTATTTATTGAAAGTTGATGTATTGCTTAAGGGGTTATGACAGGGTTAAAATTATGAAACAATCGATTTCTTTTATTCACTTTTTTCACAGTTAATAATCCGTACAATATGTTGCTAAAAGCCGTTTTTTGCCAAAACAATTTGCCTTGACGATACAAACTCAAAAGTGATAAATATTTTTTTAGCATATTTTCGAAAAACCGAGAATTTTAAATATTTTAACTAGACTAAACTTGTGGAATGAATTGTTCTACGACGCTTCTTATAGAGTAGTTTCATGAGAAATCTGACTGAAAATACGACATAAAAACCATTGAACCAAAAGTTTTTTTCTCAAGAGTTATTAATTTATTTTTGTAAAATATTAACTTTTCTATGTGTGATTTTATATTATTATTAAACTCAATGTGTTAAAGTAAGGGCATTCAACAAATTTGAATTTGCCACCCGAATATGTTGCGCTTTCTTGCCCAACGTCGAGTCGGGAATGAAGGTTACTATGTAACCGGTATAGTAGAATTTCCTGAGAAGCAGCCAAACAGCTGTTTTTCATCCAACCTTCAAGTCACCAGATCAGTGCAGTTTTTCTGCTAGCAGCTATAACAATTAAGTGCTTATAACCTCAATAGTGTTTGTCAGTATAAGAGCTTCTACAGAGTACAGCAATTATTCAGATAAGTATTATTATTAGGAAGGTTAATAAAAATGCGTCTCTTCGAGCCAAAATGGTTTATAATTATGCCAAACGTTTCAGGGTAATGTACCCCCTCTTCAGTGGCAAAAATTCCAATAAATTGAGTCGTCTACAACATGGACGAAACAAGAAAACGCAGACGGCGAAGTATGACGCTCGAAAAAAAAAACTTAAACAAACGGAATAACGCGACCGGTGCCACTCGGTGGTAATGTGGCACCGGCCAAGGACAAAAGTCAACTGACATACTTCGCCGTCTGCGTTTTCTTGTTTCGTCCATGTTGTAGACGACTCAATTTATTGGAATTTTTGCCACTGAAGAGGGGGTACATTACCCTGAAACGTTTGGCATAATTATAAACCATTTTGGCTCGAAGAGACGCATTTTTATTAACCTTCCTAACTACCATCATCGAGCGATAGAGTCAGTTTTAAACAAGTATTATTATTATTATTCAGATAAGTATTGGAAACTAATAAGTTATAATTTATCCGTAAAGAGCTTTTTTTTTGTTTCTTTATTTCTTGCTTTTAGGTGTACAGGTCCAGGACAGCAAGATGGGTCCAATATTCTGACTAACTGGTGTAGTTTTGTATGCTTTCTAACAACTTGAAGTGTTTTTAATAATGGTAAGTACTGCATGTAATTGTAATCATTAGTATAACTTGATTATGAATAGGTAACGATAACTTTTATTTTATTTTCAGCTTCTATATACTATTATCACACAGCATAATGTACGCGTACCACCAAATATGCTTTATTGCATGTATATTTGAGTACGAAAAACAAATCAAGGTATGCTGGATAGTTTTTGTAAGTATATCTGAGTTTATTTGTATGATTTTTGTGTACTTGCCGCAACTTTGTAAAGGAACCGTACCATTAATCCTGATGAACTAAAGTGGACAATCTTCCTTATGAGTTTGCTCACAAACTAAGTGGAGCAGAATTGGCAAAAATAACTTAAAAGTGAATGTTACGTATGTTTACATATGTAACATTCACTCATTGGAAAGATTTTTCACTTTGGCTCATCAGGATTGATGGTACAGTTCCTTCAGAAAGCTGCGGTAAGTACACAAAAATAATGAAAATCATGATTTTTGGTAAGTAAATACCTTTAATTATTTTGAAGTATTACACTCACTTAATGCATATTTCTAATGCATAAAAGTGGTGTATAATACTTATATTTTAAAGGAAAAATATAATTTTGGGAGAACGTATATTTATATTAATTTTTTACAACACTAATAAATTTTTGTTTTTAGAATTTAACCCTGTCATAACCTCTTAATAGATCAAATGAATTTTGTGGCATGTGCAAAGACAGTTGCTTATGATATTAGAAGAATGTTATTATCTAAAGACATGATAGTTATTGTATGTTATGACGTTGTGGTTTTTATTGCTCTCTCGGGGAGGCCGTCGAGAGCTCCAACAACGAGATCGCGCCCTTTTATCGGGCTGCCGGATGAACCGTATTTAATTTATAATTTTTGGACGCCCGGTTCACCAACCGCTTTGCCGGCTGCTCAGCGGTGCACAGACTTATATCTCGCGGCCGCGAATTTTTGGGAAGAAGGATAGGCGGGAGCTCGATAAATAAACACACGCACAGTATCTGATTAGACGGCCTGGCATTTATTAAATAAATAAAATAGGAAATGTGGGAGGGCTCGCGTGCGGGAGGCACGCTCTGGCGGTAATGTCCGGCCGACGCGGGGAACGCGCACTTAGAATAAGGTAAGTGTCTACCTGGCTGTAATCCGGCTGACTGCTCGTCCTCTCGTACGGATGATGCCTCGTTCTCTGGAAATCGCGCGGCGCAGGAATACTTCGCGGAGCGAACCTCGACAGTTTTAAACGCTGGAGGTTAAGTAAGAAAATGCGGAGGGAAATATGCTGTCCTGGAGTGCGTCCGGTTTTGCCTGCTGCTCACTGGATACTGGCCGTTCTACCTGTTGCGCGGCCGTTGCGACCGCGGCGTCTCTCTCTGTCTCTTTCTCGCGCATGTATTTCCTGACTGTCCTTTTCTGATCACGCGATATCACGTGATAGCCTGATATAGCACATTTCTGTCCTAGCGCCCTCTTACTAATAAGTATCCTCGCGCGCGAAATTCAAATTCGTTAATTCTCTCTGTCTGGCTGTCGTCGCATTCAATCATACATTTTCCGCCTGATATTCCTCTTACAATATTTCTCTATGATATTTCGCTCGCGTACCGCTGTGGATCGAGCCGCAGCCCTCCACTCGTCGTCAATAACGTCCGAGGCTCGTCGCGTGCCTCCACTCTCTTATTCTCTCTACAGTGCTCGCCAACATGGCGGCGGTCGCTCGCGCGCGTACGCCTCGTGGCTTCGCTCGCCGTGCTGCGCTCTCAGCCGTCGCCGCTATCTTCGTTCTCGCTCGCTCTCGCGCGGCTTCCCTCTCTCTGCCGCTCTCTCGCTGTGGCGGGCGTTGTGCTTCTCTCTCTCTCTGTCTCGTGCGGCGCCGCGCATGCTTCGCGCCGAGCGTGGCTTCTGCTCAGCTGTGTCGTGGCGCTACTTTGCTCTGCTGCTGCGGCCGTGTTTTCTCTCTCTCTCTTTCGCTCTCATCTCTGCCCGGTTTTCCTGCAAACACCACCGGGTCTTAGTGTATGCTTTTTTTTATTAGCACGTCTCCGGTGGCGTCCAGGCGAGCTGGGGCTGACGGCTGACCGTCACAATGTATACTGCAAATGAGAAGAATATAATACTTATAATTATTAAATTTAACTCATCGAATTTTCTTAAAATCCAATTCTTGAACTCCACCTATCATAGCCAGCCTCCACCTTTCACGTTCAATCGTAACCCCTTCACTGCGACCTATTATCTTAACCTTGTAGTCCTACTCCCTACCTATCACTTTCAATCAAATCTCTTCATTTCCATCTATTACTTTCACCTATTATAAATACTCTCAACTTATCATTTTAAATCATAATGATTTCACCCTCCTTCGACTGTCTCCAATCATGATCTTCATCGTCTATCTATCACTTTCATCTATGACTTCGAGCCTGTATCTATCATCTCCAACCATGAGCTCAAAATAAAAAGTATAATATCTAATTGAGCCACTACACATTGCAAAACAAACAATTTATATCAACACTAGATTACATCTATGATAAATTATATCTATGATATAACATTTATGAGTCAAAATGTTGTGCGCAGCTTAAAAATTTTAATGCAAGCATTCAAAATCATAAAAATTGCTTGAATTACCCTTACGAAAATAACCTGCAGAAAAACCTGTAGGTGTTTGTATACGGGAACATGACGGAAACTTTTCAGACATTTATGTAGAAAGATGTACATGATTATTTATATGAAAACAAGATTTTCAAAAATCATGTATAACATGGTGCATAAACTCGTAAGGAATCTCTGCATGATAATGAACAAACATTTGTACAGAGTTTTAAAAGATATGGAGACACATGAAAATATTTCTGCACAAATTTGTACAAATATTTGTACAGGAAAATATTTTAAAAAATTAGCCTCTAGTACAGGCAAAGTCTGTTTGCAAAATAATAGAGCGGCTCAAAGAATTATGCAGAAATTCATGCACATCTATACATAAAAATGTGCATAAAAATATGCATACCTTTTTCATAAGGGCGAACAATGGTCATGCACGAATAATTGTTCACGGTGAGAGAAATGTCTGCAGTTTTTAGACTGAAACGTACAGAGAACGAGTCAATAATATCTGCACATTTTCCTTCACAAGTAAATTGTTGTGAGAATGAAAAACTGTCAGAATTTTTACACAGGATCCAGCAGAATAATGGACAAAAATCTGTGCCTAATTTTATATATAAATATCTTTAGAAGTTTGTGCAGAGCAGTTTATTGCCATCTATAAACATGTGTATGAAATCTTTGCACATACATGTATGTATTTATATTTATAGATTTGTGACGAATATATGTATCAATTCATGCAGGGCAGATATACATAACATATGTTTTTGTGCATGAGTTCTTGTAGATTACCTTGCATATAACATTGCACAGTAATATGTATGTTTATATGCACGATTCTTTGCATTTCCTGCAGGTTTTTGTATAGATTTTATTCATAAGGGATAGGATAATTCTCTGCATGTTTTGGTACATAACGCGATGTACCAAGAATACCAAGAAGATTGTACCGAGAATGAAAAGAATTCTTTGTATTTTGGACAGAAACCTACAGAAATGTAGGCAAAAATCTACACTTTTTCTACATAAATCGTATTTCTTCATTCACATATTAATTTTTTTACAGATTTTCCTGTGCATATATTTGTACAACTTTTTGCAGAAACATTTTTATGCGTTTCCATTTCGTGTCCGAAAACTCTGTACAAATGACTGTTCTTTATCATGCAGAGATTTACGAGTTTTACGAGTTCATGCAATGTTATATATCGACCCCTGAGATTAAAAGGCTACTTATTCAGATTCCGTTTCAAAAAGCTGCTTATTCATATTCCGTTTCAAGAAGCTGCTTATTCAGAGTTCGTTTCAAAAAGCTGCTTATTCAGAGTCTGTTTCAAGAAGCTGCTTATTCAAAATGACATTTTTTTTTCAAATTTTGTAGTGGCAACCCTGCGAGAGTTTAAAATCGGCTTTGCGGCGGAAATAAGCAGTGAAAAAAATCGGAAAAATCGGAATTCCGAAAAATCGTAATAAATTTGGAAAAAATTAGTAAAAATCGGCAAAAATACCGGATCGCCCATTCTCCAGTTTTCAAAGTATCTCCTTATATTTACATAAATCTGGACTTTTGAATGCCCAAATGTATCGTAGGACAGGTTTTTTTTTGTGTTGTGGGATTGTGAGTGTAAGAGTAAGTGCGAGAGAGACAGGCTACTCTACCCCCTCCCTAGAAGTGACCCTAGAGAGAAGGTTAGAGTAGGTCCGCTAGAGGGATGAGAGAGAGAGAGAGAGCGGAAGGACAGATCCGGCGCGGGCATCAGGCCTCGGCATCTGGACATTTCAATGTGCAAAGGAAGGGTTATTTAACATGCGGATGGACACACACTCGCGCACGCGCGCACGCACGCACGCACACACACGGATAAAAATTATTTTCGGAATTCCGATTTTTCCGATTTTTTTCACTACTTATTTCCGCCGTAAGTATCAGTAAGTATCAGTAAGTTCCCGGAGGTGATACCGGCGGCCCCTGCTCGGGGACGTGCCGGATCAGTCACTCAGGTCAAGCCCATTATGCCATTCCTCCTGTTCCTTCATCATTTACTGTTAAACATCCTATAAAAAGGACACCCTACATATCTTATCCCAGCTTCCTATCTATAGCCCTCATCACGCTGAGCATAGTCCTAAACTCCTGCGCCCGCATGAAATCCGGATCGACGAAGGGTACCCCCCAAACCCTGTGTCTTATGCCCGCGAAAGCCGGGCACCTACACACGAGATGCTGCGTAGTCTCCTCCCTCCACCCGCACCATCTGTACCTTGCATCCCTCCTTTCACGCAATTTCATCTTGTGCAGGTGGTATCCCACCCGCCAATGTCCTGTCCAGAACCCCACCGCCAACCTGAGCTCAGATCTACTCGATCTACTCAGGGCCTTGAACCATTCTGGAGGTGGTACGTCTCTCAGCATGCATTTCGCTTATCTGAGTCCAGATGACCCCCTCCACTTCCTACCTAGCTCCTCCTGGAGCCATCCTTTTACGGCCGCGTCCACAGCGCAAGAGGGTGCCGCCACCCTGCAGAATTCGACCCTCACCTGCCGTGAGCCTCTACCCGCTAAGCGGTCCGCCTTTTCATTACGTATGACTCCTGAGTGTCCCGGCACCCAGACTAACCTGACCTCCTTATGCCTTGCCAGCGTCTCCAGCGACCGTCTGCAGTCCATTACCTCTCTCGAGTCGATGCGGAACGCATCCAGTGCCGAGAGCGCTGCCCTGCTATCCGAGCAGATAGTAATCAACCTACTATTGCTACCCTTATTCCACATCCAGTCAGAGCACTCTCTTATAGCCCTGATTTTTGCCTGGAACACAGTCGCGTATGAGTCTAGGCTGCACACCAACTCCTCGGTCCCGCCCTTCCTCCACGCTCCTGCCCCAACCCCTGATCCGTCTTTGATCCATCCGTAAACCACATCTCTCCCTCTGTAAGTAGGTCATGCGTGCCCCCACTCCATTCCGATCGTTGTGGTATGACAACCCTGTATGGTTTAGTAAACCGTAGTTTGCCAACCATCCTGTCGAATTCCTTCCACTTACAATCCTTCATGATCTTCTTTATTATCCCTTCATCCCTAAACCTATCGCACGATCTAGCTCCGGAGAGCCTGACACATGCCTTGAAGGCGCCAGCCCTAATGTCCTTGGCCAGCGGTGGGATTCCTAGCAAGAGTTCCAGAGCAACCGTTGGGGTCGTCCTCATAGTACCCGCCATCCCTCTCACCAGCCCTTGGACCCGGTCCAACGCCCCCGTATGTCCTTTTTGGTCGCACTTATGTGCCCATACGATGGCTCCATGCGCCAGCCTCGGTTTTATGATGGATTCATATATCCATCTTACCTGAGCCGGCCCTAATCCCCAGTGCACGCCTATCGCTCTCCTGCAGAGCCAGAAGGTATGCACAGCCTTTGTGCATTTATCCCTTATATGTTTACCCCAGTTGAGTTTCGAGTCAATCGTGACTCCCAGGTACTTCACTTCCTTCGACAGTTTCAGCGGAATGCCATTCAAGGCAAGCCCCTCTACCGTATTGGTTTTGTACCTGGTTGTGCACAACATGACGTTCACTTTCCTGGGGTTCACACTTAACCTAACCGAATTGCACCACTCCTCCACGAGGCTCAACGCGTACTGCATGACTCCCGCCTCCACATCTACATTGTCGCCCCTCACTAGTATCAGGATGTCGTCGGCGTACGCTTACGCATAAATACCCGCATCCTCCAGCTTCCTCGGCAACCCGTCGACAACCAAGCACCACAGCGTAGGCGAGAGTACTCCCCCTTGAGGGCATCCCTTCCCCACTCTGCACCTCCTAGAGCTCGCGCCCCAGTGCGCTTCGATTTTCCTGCTGCCCAGCATGCCCGATATCCAGTTAAACACCGTCCGGGAGACGCCGTGCTTTACCATCCCCCCTCCGCCATGGCCTCCCTGGTAGTGTGGTTAAAAGCACCATCCACATCCAGGAAAGCCGCTAGCACTAATCCTCTCCCTTCCATACTCTTCTCTATTCGGTATGCAGCCTCCGCTAACGCCGTCTCTACCGATTTCCCCGCCTGATAGTCGTGTTGTCCACTGTGTAGTGGTACCGTCTCCAGGCATTCTTCTTTAATGTATCTGTCTACCAACCTTTCCAATGTCTTTAATAAAAACGAGGTCAGGCTGATCGGCCTGTAGTCACCCACAACCGAATATTGTACCTTCCCCGGTTTGGGGAGGAACACAACTCCATTTCTCCTGTGTATACCCGTGTGCCAGGCACGCTCTAAATATCTTCTCTATAGCAGTCCCGAGTATCTTTTCTCCCTGCTGCAACAGCGCCGGAAAAATCCCGTCCAATTCTGCAGCTTTGTATGGCTCAAAAGAGTTCAAAGCCCGTCTCAATCTTTCTCTGCTCGTGTGCTGGCTGTTCGCCAGTCACAACCCCTAGGCATATGCCCTTTTTTTTGCTCCTCAACCAGCGCTCGGTGATCCGGGAAATGCTTCCCGAGTAGTTCTGAGAGAGCATCCTCCGGACTTTCCGTCCAGCCATCGCCAACCTTTATCGTATCTGCCAAGGAGCCCTTAGGCTGCTGGAGAATCCTGCACAGCCTGGCCGTATCCCTAAGGTCCGTCCACCCGCTGCAGGCCCTCCTCCAACCCGTGGTCCTGGCCTCCTCGATGGCCCACTTGTACTCCCTGCGCGCTTGCCTAAACCTATACATATCCTCCTCCATTCTGGTTCGCTTGGACCTATTTCGGAGTCTTATGATGCCCTTGCGGAGCCTCCCCAGTGAGCTACTCCACCAGGGGGCCTCCTTAGGTTTGACCTTTCTCCTGAGTTCACAGTTTTCCTCGTACGAGTTTAGGATGACTTCGATGAGAACCTCGCATCCGTGCTCGATATCTTCTAGCTTCTCGTAGGACCTCGGGAAGGAACCTATCCTCCCTGCTAGGCTTTCCTGTTAACCTTCCAAGTTGGTCAGCCTAGGATTTCTCCCATAGGTTGCCAAAGTCCTCCCTCCCCCAATGCCGAACACAATTTGATTGTGATCAGACATCGTAACCTCTTCTGAGACCCTCCATCCCTCTATCTTTGACCACAGAGATCTTGTTGCAAGAGTGATGTCTATAACCTCCTTCCTTATCGAGTTCTCAAACGTCGGTTTGTTTCCTACGTTCATTACATCCATATTCGTGGTTGCCAGGAACTCTAGCAGATCCTCCCTCTCTTATTTATGTCAGAACTTCCCCAAACTGTGTGGTACGCATTCGCGTCGCAGCCCATCACCAGCTCGGTTCCATTCCTCTCACATTCCCTAACCAGCGCCTCCACCTCATTTGGCGGGCATTTCCCCTCATAGGGAAAATACGCCGCCGCAACGAGTAGGTCTCTACCTACCCCCTCTGCATCTGTGTACTTCACCCTAGTTCCTGAACCACTGATGCAAGTTCCGCAGCTATTCAGACCTGCTACCCTGCCTTTATGAATCCAAGGTTCTTGAATTAGGCAGATACCTGTGTCCACCTCTGCCATGCGTTTTTCTAGGATAGCAGTGGCGCTTTTGCAGTGGTGTAAGTTGATCTGCGCGAACTCAATTATGGTTGCTGCCATACAGTCAGCCCCCGTGGTCGCGCCCGTGCCTTGTCTCGCCCCCCTAATCTGCATTAGGGGTTGCCCCCGCTACGGCTTCCGCCCCGTCTTGTGCCACAGTGGTTACCACCTCCATGGCATCCTCATCCTTCTTCTCCCCTTATCCTTCAGGAGGACGACATGCACCCTACTACTCCCTAGAAAGGTCGCCAGTCGAGGGCCTTAAGCGCCTCCACCTCCTCCCCCTCTAAGAGTATCCTCACCACCATCTCCTCCCTTCCCCCGGCCTCTATCCCTCTGGTAGCCTTATGGGAACCGGTCACCACCCAGGTTTCAGCCTTGAGGGTTGGGTTTTGACGTCCTATATTCTTGATTACCACCTTGGGATCTTGGGATGCCGGGCAGTATATCAAGGCCCTAGTCACCTTGGCTAGTTCCCCCATGCCAATCGCCTTGACCTGGAGTCCCTCGCCCTTCCACTTCTCTACCTTTTCTAGCAGCCACGTCTAGTCCTCTGCCGCTTTACAGTTGAGAATCAACGCGCCCCTCTGTTGCCAGTTCTCCCAAAAGTTGGGGAAGTAGGCGCCGTCAAGTGCGTCGAAAATCTCTCCGTCAATACGGTGGAGGACCCCATTCGCTTCCTCCGCGCTCAGTCGAGCGTCAGGGTACAGCAGCGGGACAATGGCTACCTTTAGTTCGGTGGCCACCGCTCTGCTATACGTCCTCTGCCCAGTACCCGAGCCCTTTTTCCGTTCCCTCGGAGTCGAGCTGTCAGAGTGCGCTCTCTTAGAGCGTGTCCGTGGTGTACCCACCTCCTCCCTTCTCCTAACGCCCTTCTCCTTCTCTCCGTCTCCGAGGGTTTTTTCCTTTTGCCTTACCCTCAGTTATCGGGGTTACCCCCGAGACCTCCGGTAATCCCTTATCTACGGCTTCTGGCATGTCAGCCTCAGCCTGTGGTCCTACTTTACTTGGGCTAGGGAGCCGTCGGTTCCAGGCGCTTTTGGAACCATTTCTCTTTTTTCACTCATTTCCATACATTGTTATAATGCGGGTGTGTGTGTGTGTGTGTATGTGGCAGGTAGACCCTTCCTGCCCGGCTCCGATACCCCCCCCTCTCCCCGCTCCTCCCGCTGGAGAGGCCCCTCTCCCCCACCGGTGGCCTCGGCGGGACCCCCCGCCCAACCCGCTGCGGCCCTATCCGGTCACCAGCCGGCAGCAACAGGCTTGACGGGATTTTTCGCCGGCTGATGGGGCGGTCAGATCCGGTTGGTTAGTCCAACCCGAGCCCCTAGAACTATCCGGCGGCCCAGGAGCGCCATTAACCCAGTTTTCCCGCTGTACCTTCCAGTGCGGAAGAGAGGACTCCCACTGGAGTGGCACAAAAATAGGTCGCGGCTCCGGAGAATCCGAGTGATCCTATCGTGTAGTGTCTTGTTCGTGTGTGTATGTGTCGTTGTTATTGTATAGTGTGCCCTAGCCGAGCACTAGCGCAATTCGCTCGGTAGGGGAGGGCCGGTCGTTTAGCCCCGGGCTGTCCTCTGTCCGGGAGGGCTATGTGCACACGCAGGGGCTTCACCCTGCGGCCCCTGAGTGTCGTTCGCGACCACCTGAACCCCGGTGGCCAACCAGTCCCCTCGACATGACAGCCACACCTTGGGATTAGGAGTTGGATAAAAATACCCATTGCGCCTCCTCCCGAACGCATTGAGGGTTGTTCTTAGCCTCTGACGGACCCGCATGGCCGTTCTCGAGAACCGCGAGACCCATTCCAGTCCCAGGGAGAGGCCCGGCCGGAAGAGCCCTTTTTACGGGGATCCCAGACCAGTGAAGCTACTCCCGAACCCGAGAGGCGGTACCCCGCATCAGTCCGGTTTCGCCGCCATGCCTGGGTGAACCCTACCCCCAGCCCGGGGGGCGGCCGGCCGATGCTCCCGGCCCCGGGTGCATCGCTCCCCCCACCCCCCGACCCGGTTCGGGACACCACACTCCCGACACCGAGGCCGGACCGGCCGCTTGGACCTGCCAGACGAGCCCCCACACTGGCCCCCCCGAGGGCACACGTCAAAGTGACAACCCCTAGTGGGGGATTTCCGCCGTAAAGCCGATTTTAAATTCTCGCAGGGTTGCTACTACAAAATTTGAAAAAAGAAATGTCATTTGGAATAAGCAGCTTCTTGAAACGAACTCTGACGAAGCAGCTTCTTAAAACGGACTAAGGAGCTTCTTGAAACGGACTCTGAATAAGCAGCCTTTTAATCTGAGCCGTCGATATGTTTTGTACATCTTTCTACATAAAAGTCTGCACAGTTTTCGCCATGTTACCGTGCAGGTTATTTTCATAAGGTTTACTATAACTGCTAAGTTCCATGCAAAATTTTGATTTGTTAATTATATCTTAAAAACCCTACCCAAACTACCCTGCAGGATGGGCGAGCGAAGACAGCAGCATGATATAACAGGTCAATGCAGAGCCATACGGGGTCAAGAGGGTGCCAATGCAGGGCTATGCGGGGCCCTCATTTTAAGATGCGGGGCCCCTATTCGACATCAAATAACCTAAATTTTGACTCATGACTGTGGGGCTCGTTCAGAACTGCGGCGCCATGCGGGACCAATGTGGGGCCTCTGTGGGGCCATGAATCTCACCCAAAAAAAAACACTTACTTCCGTAATAATAGTCGATTAAGTCACAATAACAATAGTGTTGCCAATCGGGTCCTCTTCTTCGGCCCGCAATCGGCTGAGGAAAGGATTTTCAAAATTTACACAGTACACAGCTGCTCCACAGAAGTTTCACGATAAATTGTCTTATATGTATAATTATTTTATATCTTTTAAAGTGTTTTTTTTTCCATAAATATTGACAGTCTCATGATGAGGGCGACAATGTTCACCGAAACGTCGAAAAAAGGAAGTATGATTGCAATTATTTCACCTCCCTTATCTATTGCCTCGGGAAGATCGATAAATTCTCCACAAAGATTATTAACGAACTACGGAAGGTTAGAATAAAAAATAGATTTAGTGTTACACACTTCTCTATATACATACAAAATAAAAATAATATAGGTAGACATCTTATATTATATAGTTATTTTGAGCCGAGCTGGAGTTAGCCGTACCTCCTCCTTCTCTCATACTCTCCTTACCTCCCCCTCAAAATGATCAAAAAATGTTTCAAAAGTTTGAAAGTTTTTCTCCTCCTCGTTCCCAGCTGCCTCCCTTCTCCTCCACTCCCTTCCCTCTTTCGCCGCTCATTCTGACCCCCTCTGCCCCCCTAATTCATTATTATTCATTATGAATAAGGTATTTATGTATAATTTTATTTATTTATTATTTATTATATTTCATATTCTGCTAACTAATGTACCCACGATCAATTATTATAAATATATACTATAAATCAAAGTGTGCGTTAGTGCTCCGATGGTAAGTATAACCGTACGCAGTACATATACAATATGCCTTCGGGGAGCAGCGCGACCGATTATACTTTGAATTTGCTAGATAACTTAATTTTTTTTAATTTCTTCTGCTAATATTTTATTTATCATGTATCAAACCTAGACAAAATAAATCCTCAATTTATAGATTTTTCCAATATTTGTCTAATGGTATTACATTTTTTTATGATTAACGTCTTTTACAAATGTAAGATCCCACGATTGATTGAATATATTATTTGTCAATCGATTATGTTTGCTGAGTGGTTGCTTTTCGTGTAGTATACTGTATGACTGTAAATGAGAGATCTGACAGTGTGATTGTTGTTGCGTACGCCTCGAGTGTATGAATGAGGATGCTGACAATGTATGTATTGCAATACACCTGTTTCGCGTGCTGGTTGAGCAACGGTAAGCGTAAGTTTCAATCTAGAAAGAGCAATCAGCATTTTATACTGTAAGCGATTGTTTATTTTTTGTAACCTTTCTCTAAGTGACGAGTTCTGATTGAATCACGGTATTCCCATGGATTAATTAAACAGCTAACGCCCTGGTCGAGGATGAGGCTTTATAAGCCAAAGACTCGGTCCGCGCGGGGCCTTTCACGACCAAACCAAGTACCAGTGTTCGTCTAACCTCTTCGCACACGGTAAAGCAAGCTGTTGCCGTCACTACGACTTGCCGCTGAAGACTAGCTGACTACTTGGAGCTGTTGAAGAAGACTCTACCAGAGATCGTAAGAGGGTATCAAGGTACTACCTGTACGCTATCGGAGGGCCTAGAAATCCACTGAAGTCTGCAGGCAAGCTGGCATATTTGCTCTCGTCGAAAGTACTGCTCAACTACAATACATTGCGACGAAAGGACCGCCAACATATCTGGCGTGAGTGGGTAAAGCCGCTGCTTAGATAAGTCCATACAACTTGCCACGACTAGCTCGTGTAGTGTTAAGATCGCACACACTCGCGCTAGAGAGAAGGACGCTTCAACCTACAGCGTGTGTACTGTAAGTAAGTTACTATCTTAGTATTTAAGACAATTAAATTAAAGAAGATCGAACAACATAATTGTAATCAGTATGAGAGATGAATGAGTGTGACCCTTTTGTACCTTCAAACTTGTCTGCCTTCAAAACAATAAATTATAACAATAATCAAAGTATTTTAGATGCATTAGAAGAAAAGATTATTTAATTAACAAAAGTACCTTAGCCCTACTAACCTAACCCATCAGCCAATAGATAAAGATTTAAATCCTAACTAAGTAAAGGACACAATAAAAACATCCGCGAGTCCTATTCTGATATAGCCGCATGTCCGCAGTTTGTCAGATCGTGTGCGCATTTTCCAACTCGTGTCGGCACTTTCGTACACGTGTCCGCACTTTTGTCGAATCGTGTCCGCACTTTTCCAAGTGAGTCCACATATTCTTTAATGTGTCCACACACACATCTGGTGAAACAAAATACAACCTAGTCCACCTATGCAATATTCTAGGACATAAATCCATCGTGTCCACATAAAAGGAGCGTGTCCGCACTTTACAATAGCGTGTCCGCATTTTACATGCATAACCGCATATTGCAGTAGCGTGTCCGCATAAACTGATTTAGACTAAGCAAAAGAACTTACCAGCCATCCATAAAGGTAAGATCGAACAAGTGGACCTATAGCTACGTTAATAAAAGCGACTAGCTTATTTATTTGCATATTATTTCGTTGTTCAGACATTGGCATGCGGCATCAATCATTGTGCTTATTAATTTAACAGTGAATAAACAAAAAACTTTTTTATCGCGACACTTCACTTTTACAGCATCTCGGATTCTTTAGAGATGCAGCAAAATCTGTATCTCTGAGAGCGAGAAAGCGAGGTTCATCCCAGAACCGAAATTCAACATGTTCGCGGCAATGGTATTTATCGCCCATTGCCAAGATACTCGCACGAATTTTCGTATGCCACCACTATAGCAGAAAAATGACAAAGTATACAAATATCTCTCTTTCTCTCTCGCTCTACAGTGAGTATTAGAGTCATGCATCGAAAACTCTGTACTTGTACGTTATTTTATAGGTTTATGATATCTTGTATACCAAATACAGAATGTATACCCGATAATAAAATCGTGTTTTTATTTACAATAGACGAGAAAACGAGCTAATTGTATCATGATCATATGTAGCGCGAAAAAGTGGCATCTCCAGCTGATGCATGAGTGAAGAAGAAGGTGTGAAGATGGGCTGGTACTCTAATCTAGTGAGGCATCACTTATCCCGGCTAATCTACACGCCCTTAATCTCTTGAGTGGCTATTGAAATAATGGCGGACATAGAATATAAATCAGCTACCTCCTTTATTAATATATTTGAACTGGCGCACGTGTTTTACAAACTCAAGTCGCTATAAAAAGTATTGCAAATTATTATTTTCTAGTAATCGACTTTACGCCGTATAGTCACTATTGAATTCATTATAAGTAATCGTAATCATGTGACTAAGACTCGAGCCTACGATTCACACTACATCGATATGCTTTCGCGCGATCAACTTATAATATAGCAAGCGACTTGCGCAAAGGAAAGAGTTGTGAATCACTAAACCATATTGCAATGGGAACTAAATTAAACTGAAATGTTTTTGATGCCACGACTACGAGCATAGCGTTTGATTCTTTGTAAGGTATCGCGAAGCGTCCGTACCGTACAGTTCAACTGTTTGTTCATTAGCATGCAGAGATTTCTTACGGGTTCATGCACCTTGTTATATATGATTTTTGGAAATCTATGTATATTTTCATATAAATAATCATTTACATCTTTCTACATAAATGTCTGCAAAGTTTCCGTCATGTCCCCATGCACAAACATTTACAGGATTTTCTGCAGTTTATTTTCCTAAGCGAAAGTGAGAGAGAGTCATTGAGTTTAAGAGGTAATTAATAAATAATATTATAAGAATATATATATTTTAGAAACGATTAACCTGCAAGAATCAAGCCTAAGTAAACGCACGAAGTGATGCTCTAAAATCGATAATTCTAAATTTAGTTAACAACGGTAAGGAAAGAGAACAGCTTGTAAATGGATTACTTAAAGAATTTCAATTATCAGCAGCTGAACTGGGACATGTTCACGATTCATTATTAATGATCCAAAATGAAGATGTTATTCATTGGGATATTACCAATAATACTGTTAGGGCTGTAGATTGATATACTATAAAATTAAACAAAATACGTAAACATTTAGGCTTATTCACAGGTATTAACTTAGATAGATTAAGAAACGTAGAACATGGTATTAAATTAATTAACATTGATATTGATAAAATGTCAGATAGTTTAAGAATATTAACTTTAGAATAATGTATGACACTACTGTATAATTACATAGTTCATAATAAAAGTCAATTAAATTTTCATTGTGTTTTACATTATTGACAATATACCTCAATCTCTTTCTCGCTCAGATTGACTCACGCATTGATTGGTAGACCGCATCACTACCTTCAACGAGACCACATAATATACGTAGAAGCTGTTGAGCCGTAGCCACGAAAAATTTTAGCAAGAGACCAATTCATCTACATCATGAACAAGTTATGTCTATTGAGAATTGTGACACAAGTCCTGAGCATCGTGCTGTTACGCGAGCTAGCAGCACGCTTCTTCTACAATGATATGTAGTGTCGACATCTAAAACATTGCTTGATCCACACCAAAGACTCAAATATAAAATAGATTTCTGCAGTCTGCATACTATTATGATCTTATTCAATGGCAGTTTCTTCAAAATCGAGGCAGATATTATTCGTGTCCGGGGAGAGTATCCAGCCTCGTGGAATGCAGTCGGCCTGGCATTAATCGAATAACTAGCAAAGATCGCTCGCTTCGCTTAATCTCGCACATTATTAAAGTCGTAACTTAACCTAGGACGCAAAGATAGCCACTGTAGGAGACATCCCGACTCTCGCGCGTCTCAAGGTCTCGCTCACACGATGCCCGCTTGGCCACACACGCACTCTATGTCCGCCGACTCTTCTTGCACTCGTTAACCTATGAACGCGATCGCCCACACTTAGTTCGATCGCGTCCGTGTAATCTACTTTTGGCCGAGGGCGTGTCTGCGTGACCACGACCTACCACACCCCTCGCGCCTTAACCTATACCGCGACGTCGAGTGAGGCCCCCTTGTCCTCGTCGACGTAAGATCACACACGCTACCGATTCGCCCTAACCGTAAAAATAACGCATTCGCATGATACACATTCGAAACCCGATTAAACACGAATCCTTAACGAAGAGGAGACATCCCGCAACAAAGGCATCAATACAACCGAGATATCCGCACTCGCCGGAGATTACACGCCCGCGAGACAACGGACTCCGTGTCCACGTAGCCGCGCGTAGAGCTGCACGCGTACCCACGAGGGAAACTCAGTTTAACTCAAGAACGACCCACTGACTTTTACGCTTCCTCGAGACGCTTCATTGGTCCTCGACCTCCAACGTCGCCAAGTCGCCTCCCTCCGGAAAGAGCTGTCGCGACATCCGAGCTGGAGCGGCCGGGGCAGGAGAGTGTCGGCTCGCGCTCGCGTAGCTAGCCTCGCGCTCTCGCTCTCCCCAGCCGTCGGGTGGCGCGCTCTCGTATTGGTTGATTCTCTCGGGCCGCTGGCCCGAGCCCTCGTGTTGCAACTCAACAAAGGTTCGCTCGCTCTACGCGCCGTCGATCGCGACGCATGTGCGCTCGACGTCAGTAGGTGTTGGAGACGGTAGCCGCGGAATTCGAACGCTCGCAACATACAGACAGCCAGACATACATACATACAATTCGCGCGATGCCTAAGCTATGCGCGAATTACGAAGTACAATGTAGCGACTCCTTCTGTCTTGGCTTAGATTCGGGAGTGCCTGTTACAAAGGGCGCAAAGGCTGCCTTTTATTACTTCGAACGTTCTCGCGGTGAAGCAACCATCACGCTGGCCGTGCTGCAGAAGGCTCTCACGTAAGAAGAACCCACCCGCCTCATCTGCGTCTGACGACTTACGACGAGCCGGAATTGAACGCCCTGTATGGACCTGTCGCTGCTTCTGTCACGCCTTCTTCCCTTCTCGCCCTTGAACGTAGAGTGAAGAAGCACTCCGTAATTTCCTCCTTCCTCGACCAGCTCTCCTCTCCTCGCGTCGTCACTCGAAAAGAGACGTTACGCCATTAATACATGCACTCGATCCTCACTCATACGACCTTGAGACGCTCTACCCCGACCGCTCGGTAACCGATGTGACGTGGCGAAATTTTGCCACGTTACAAAGTAAATAATAAATATTAATCAATATAAAAAAACATTGTTTATTATTAACCGCACAACCCTATTTCCCTATAACAATAAAATATTTATCCCTATAACAGATAATATTTATCATAAAATTGCAAATTCATTGCCGAATTGTCTACACTAAATTGATTCAAGTGCCTGTAATCGATAGCTTATGACGTACTTTATTAATGCTAAAAATAAATTTTTTAAAAGTTACTATTTAACAATATTTTTAACAACTGCATCTCTTTAATTTCCGCTAATTTGAAAGTATGCAAAAAACATGAATTTTCATGTAAATTTTATTCAAATCCGACCAATGGGAGCCATTTATTGTGCATTTATTTTAATTTCATAAAATTATGTGTATTATAATTCACAATTATTTAATGTAATTCATAACTATTGGACCCTCTGATTCATAATTCTCCAATGACATCATGATTTATTCTACCGTATACTGCTTTATTCCCGACTGTAATAATAAGCGACTCAACTGGATAATTCATAATATTCCTGTATAACTATTAATTATTTAAGCTATAATTCACCATTCCTTTGGTGAATTATGAATTATTTGTCGTATAATTCACAATTCCTTTGGCGAATTATGAATTATTTTTGGGATAATTCACCATTTTCGCAACCCTGACGGCGAGTTAGTTGCTGACTCGCATATTAGCATTTTTCGTAGCTTACTGATCCGGAGTAATCGGATCATAAAACAATACTCTGGTGGCGAGTAATTATTGGTGACATGTATCCCCGATTATTTGAGCATCATTATAAATTCAGATAACACTCAGTACAGGACCTTTTTTGTGTAACCAAACAAGAAGTTTGTTAAATGCACTTTGCCACTACAAGTAAATGCGTGAGAAACATGACTGATATGTACTTGTGAATTGAAATATTCAGCTGTGAATGTTCGATCGATCATAGCTGGATAGTGTAAGTGCATGAGTACAAACTAGCTTATGATCTTATTAAGTTTATAAAGATTTGGTCCAGATTTAAGGAAGGACAAGAAGGGCAAACATCACTTAATGATTACCATTGCGGGAAAATTATAAATAAAGACGTATGTATTGTAACGCTAGATTTCTCTTGATATTCTTTAGCGTGTACTTACCGGCCTCGCTCCGTGAATCTCCCGTAGATTCCCGGTACGCGCCAAACGCTCCGCGCGAGCGTCAGAGTCTCGCGACTCTTTTATACAAGATCCGAGGACGCGAGGCGGGTTTGCCGACTAACTCAGCCCCCGATACGTTGGGGACATGGAGAGAGGGTGGTTCGGGCAGTGATCAACTCGCGGATTTGGCCAAATTTATACTTTATTCAAATAACGCAATTAGAACACTATCAGATTTATTTGCATCACATAAAATTCTAATCGAGGCAACCAGATAATCCTTAATAGTTAAGCAAGTCGCGGAAGGTAGCAAAAGACATCCGAATCATTAAGATAAACCCATATTCTCGCACTGATTTCCTATCACAACACCGCAAGCGTATAATAGATAGCCAAACCGCAAGATAACCTTACTCTCGCGCGTCTGAAGGTAATTCACTCACTCGCAAGGTCCCACAGACCGACATTCATACGTAAAATTAAGGATCACGCTCGTCACACGTAGCCGAGACGCGGTCCGCCTAATCTACGTCGGAGTCTCTGGCACGACAGCGTCCGACGGCTTACGACGTCCAGAGCCCTCCTATCCACGACACGATTTTCCCTAAACGCGAGATACCCTTCGACACTTTCTAAAGGTATCCCGATTCAACACTCGCGAAACTAATTTCTCAACTAAGAGAGCCGAAAGTAACCGCTAGACAACCGTACGCACGCGAGAAATTCTCTAACAAAGGGGAATCGCACGCGAGAATACATGTGGATAACTGACAAGAACAAACCACTGACCTTATCCTCGATGGAGGCAGGCAACCAGGAAACCCCACGTCCTCCAAAGATATACAAAGTTAACACTGGTAAAAATAAAACTCGAAGTCCGGAAAGCACAGATGAAGATTAGTCCAATCCGGAGCTGCTAGGGCAGGAGAGTGCCGGCTCGCTCGCTCGGCGCTCGCCTCGATGCTCTCCCGTTCCCGTGCCGCCGAGCTACGCGCCTTCTCATTGGCTACGCGCCGCGACTCGCCAAGACTGCTCGCTTCGACGCACGCCGCGCATGTATACACGTAATTTCGCAGGCCCCTTCGTTGAGCCAGATAGCCGCAAGATTTGAATGCTCGAAAGGCAACAGACAGCTAGCCTAGAGTATACGACATTACCATATCGCCGCTAATTAATTATTAAAACTATATTAACGCCGCTATAGAACGCCGCGGAACCCTCAACTAACTCCCAGAATAATTCTTGTCAGGCCTTTAACTTGAATTATTCCTGTTAGATGAGAACGCGTTCACGCTGTAGTTTTTGTCCCAAAACACCAGCTGTCATCGCGCGGGTCTAGTGCACCTGACCTCACGTAGACAGACCTCGCCCAGCTTAGCACCTGCGAAATCTCGCCTTACGGTCGGACTAGGCAGTCACAGGCATCCTATTCTCGACTGGACTGCTTGTTGTTCAGCCGGCTTTGATCAGCTTCTCTCCTCGGAGCCTTACTCCTCCTCGTCCTCTCCGGGGCTCGAAACTCATCGCCGTATTCTTCGCAGCTCGTTGCTACGTCTCCGTCTCTCGCGTAAATCAAAAGAAAACGCCAATTAACACATGCTCTCATCATCATTCACTCTACCTTGAGACGCTCTGCCCCGCTGCTCCGAACCTCTTGTAACATGGCAAATTTGCCACGTTACAGTATAGACAAGTGAGTAATCACTATGTCTATATATGAATTTATCCCTATATATGTTTATTATAACACAGATGTTGGAGAATGTATCGCTCTCCCCGAGGAAAATGTGAAGGAAGAAATGTCTAATCCTTCATTTCAACCTTTCAAAATTATTTAAGCTGCGTCAGTTTTTCAAAAAAATTTTTTGGTTTTTCCAATCTGAGAACAAGTATACGGAATCCATATCGATGTTTGTCACACGATAATTGGCTTCGGAAGTCAATTCCGGAGAGTTCCGAAGTCTTCATTTCAACATTTTGGCGAACATTGTCGCCCGTTGAAATGAAGGTTTAGTTATTTCTTCTTTCACGTTTATCTCAGGGAGATCCATAAATTCTCCAACATGTGTGTTATAAATAAAGACCTCGGAAGTAAATTGTGTCCCCTTTATATGACGATTGTATATACAAAATGTAAATTGAGAACTGTACTTTTTACGTTTTAATGTATAATTCTATAAAAAATAAAAGATATGATATTACAATTATTTATATTTCATTTTTTTACAGGCATAGAGAATGAAGCAAAGTTTTATGATTCTCTTCCAGATTGGTTGTTAGAAGCAACAGAAGACTTAGATTCTCACATCGCTCAACGACATTTCGAAGATGCTTATAATTTATTCCATAAAGCTAAATTATTTATAGTAGATAATAGAAGTAGTAGACATCTATTAGAAATAGGAAATAATCTTAATGATCGAGCTAATAAGCTTATTAATATCATAACAAAGGAAATGGAATCTTGTGCAGAAGCATCATCTTTCCAAGGAGGTGGTCTAAGAAGTGGTAGAAGAGCTGTTAGACTTCTTGTAGAACTTGGAAGGACTTCGAAAGCTTGTCAATTATATCTTCGTTTATGCAGTATATCTTTGAAAGCTAGCATAAAAAGGGTTAAGCGAGAGGGATCTACAATAGCTTATGTTAAACAAGTGAGTGCAATAGCATTTAGTAGCATGGCTGAAGCAGCACGAGAATTTTTGAAGAACTTTCCATGTGATACAAGTTGCAATTCAGGTAAATTTGTTATTTATTTTGTCTTTTTCCTTCTTTTCAGATCTTTGTTTCATATTTACCTGGTCTTGGATCTTTATTCCATAGCTCCTCCCTCTTGATTATATCGACTTCTCCTATCCCATCTTGTCTTTTCCTAACAGTTCTTGTTCATCTGGGATTTCTTTTATATATCTAAGCATTTAATAATTAATTTAATTTTTTTTTAATTTTTATCTCTAAGCATTGTAGATTAGTTTTTCAATTCCTTTACAGAGATCCGATACAGATATCAGATTTTGTTGTTTAAAGGTTATGACAAGGTTAAAAATATCTAAGTTTTTATCATTTTTTTGCAGTTGATTGTCCGTAGAATATGGGAGTGTAAGTCTTTTTTGCTAAAAAATGTTGTCTGGAAGATACATGCAAAAAACTGAAATATGTGTCTAGCAAATTTTCGATAAATCGTAAATTTCCAACATTTTAATTAAACCACGCTGTTGGAACGTAAATTGTAAGAAAAACAATTGAGGGAGCTAGAGTGTTACATGCCCAAGCTACCCCCCCCCCCCTCCACCATCGCGACTCATCCAAACATCGCCTCGCTCACCTATAAAAGCGTCAGCACTCCACATCTGGGACACAGTCGACTCCCGGTCCCTAACCGGCACACGTTACAACAAATTATTCGTTGGTAAATTTTCCTATTGAAAATGTTAATGAGGATTGCCTCCCTTTTTCTTACGGTTGTATAGAGCATCAATCCATTATGTCCATGTATGAATGACCGTTGTTTGTGCATTTGGTTAAACGCACTATCTTGTAATTATTAATTGATTTTTTATTATAAAATCAGAAAAACAATTACAAAAAATTACAATCGCAAGTGTTCATGCTATCTACGCCACTAGGTTTGATACTCAATTAGTAAGATAACGTGATCAGTTGAATTAATCACAGGGATTCCATCACAATTCTAAGGTTTATTCGTTGGACCATTTTTGCAATCAGCAAAGATCAAAGCTTTCAAAATTTAAAAAATCAAATTTGGTCCAACGAATAAACCCCAAACTTGTTATGGAATCTCTGTGACTAATTTACATCAGCCAAAAGAATACCATGAGAAATATTAAGTTGATACCATTGACCAGTTTTGAAATATTAACAATTAAATATTTCAAAATTGGAATATTCAAAACTTGTGAATATTATCAATTTAAAATTTCTCTGGGTATCCTTTTGACTGATGGAATTGACAACTAATGTGTACTTCTTAGTTTTTAGAGAGCAGAAGGTATACTTTCGTTGAAAAAAGGCATGCTAATCTATATTCTGAAAGTTGGTTGTACTTTGAGCTCTCTGGAAATTGAAAACGAATAATTTTTCATGAAATAAATTAATCGCAGGGACTTCATGACAACTTGCAAGTTACATCCCTGTTGAAAATAATCATCTGGATTTCAACTGGATTTCCACCTGGATTTCCACCGGGATTTCCATCTGGATTTCCACGTGAATTTTATTTGGATTTCAGCTAGATTTTTCCTGGATTTTAGCTGCATTTTACCTGGATTTCAGCTGGATTTAACCTAGATTTTTAGGAGAAAATGTCCGGGTAAAGGCAATGGATTTATGGATACGTAATTAAGTATTTGTTCTTCCCTTATCAAAATAATGTGCAGATATTTATGCAGAGATTTCTGCAGAACTCTCTGTAGAGCTCTGCAGAGCAATCTGCAGGGTTCCCTGCAGATGGTCCAAATTCTCTGCAGAGGAACTATGTCAATGCTTTTGAAGTAATTTGTGTAGAATTTTCTGCAGAGATTACTGCAGAGATTTCTGCATTGTAATTACTTCTGCAGAGAATTTGGACCTCCTGCAGAGGACCCTGCAGATTGCTCTGCAGAGCCCTGCAGAGAATTCTGCAGAGATCTCTGTATAAATATCTGCACATTATTTTGATAAGGGTTAACATTAAAATTCAAACTAACTTGCCATGATTTTTTGATACCAAAACTAGATAGTGTACAAAGAGGAAAATAAATTATTGATCATTTATTTATTTAAAAAATAAAAGATAATTGTGTCAAATCATTTGAATTATCAAAATTATCTACAGTATGGCTATTTGTATTTCAGTCTTGCATTTCAGCACTTGAGGAGAATCGCAATTAAATTTTTAAGGTTTTAACGATAATTTCGTAACATAATTGAAAATACTACAATTTTTTATAATTCAGAACAATATATTTAATCGAATGCATATTTTAAGGAATACAAAAATTGTATTAACATGAACCACAATTTTCATTTGAAAGTAGATCACAAACGATCTGTATAATCTCTTTTTTAATTGTCATTCTAGGTTTGCCATTTACGCTCTACCCAAATAATATTCCAATTCCATCACTACCATTTTTTTAAATGTTTGCTGTAAAATTTGGTGATTGATGCCAGTCCTTACCAATTTGTTGAGTTGACGCACAGGAATTTTATCCTTATAAATTTGTAACGAGTATCTATTGATCGATTTGTATTTTTTATTTCCTTAGCCATTATAATGCTGTCAATACTTTTTGCGTGAGTCTTAATAATATCATTTGTAATATTTATTTTACGTAGTAGTTTAAACAAAACATCGACGTCATTAACGGCATTATGCAAAACTTTTTCTTTTCTTTTTTTTGAGTAGGGAGAATTTTCTGAGTAATACAATGAATCTGAGCAACCATTAACTACACATTTTAATTCTTGAATCATTTCTAAATTCGCCGCACGCTCGCCGCTCTCTCGCTGTGTTGTTGTCGGCCGTGCGCTAATCCTCGTCGCTTCTATGCTCACGAAAAACACACCGCTTTTCTCAACGATAAAATTCAACTATATATTTCTTGATCAACTAATTTCTTCTAACCAGCTAACCGCAAGTTCGACAATACAAAAAAAACGTTCCATATTCTATTTCACTCGGACCTCTTGACATGTTGAGGCGCTAATTGTAACGGGACAAATGGCCTTAGCACGGCGACCACGGTCTGTCGCTGCGTCACCGAATTTTACCTGTATTGTCAATAGACGCTACCCGGCTTAGCTCCTTAAGGGGTTATGCCTGAGTTGAACCTGTAAAAAAGACATTAATAAATAATAGGCTGAAAAAAATTATTTATTAATAGTATAAAAAAAATCTTTCTCCTACTTCAAATATAGGTATTAAACATATTTTTAACTATTTTAAAAAAATTATATATCTATACTTACATTGTAAACAATTACATGTATGAATCATTAATTTTGAGCACTTTTTTCCCTTTGCCGCAGGATATCTCAGCATCCAGATGATGAATTGACACCAGACAGGATGTAAAATCTTCTGAATATGTTTCTTCACTGCTTGAGCGGAAGACTTTTCTACAAAAAATAAATTTTAGATATTTAGTAACTCATAAGATGATTATATCAGTAATTATAGTGAATATTACATATATTCACATACGCAACATTGACTTTTACCTTGTATTAGTCAATTCTGCTCCGTTCAAGCAGTGAAGAAACATATTAAGAAGATTTTCCATCCTGTCTGGTGTCAATTGATCATCTGGATGCTGAGATATCCTGCGGCAAAGGATCTAAAATCATAAAAATGGCAAAACTGAGAAAAATGCATTTAAAGTTTATCAAGATGCTTATGTATACTTATCGGGTAGTACTTACATGAACTGCTTAGCATATTTTTCTTATATTTTGGCATAAGATACCTACATATTAAGGCATATATAAAGACCCGAGTGCTGTATATGTAGATATACCAGTATCGAGAGCTGAAATTGAAATATAAATTTTTGATACGCATTCACAGTCAGTATGTTTCACATGAATATAATTGTTGGAATTGCTTATCCATGACTTTCCAGGATTATTAACTATCACAGTAGACTTAGAGCTGGTTGGAGACTATTTATCACACAGGCATCTTGTACACATGATAATTATAGCCCGTACACCTAAAAATCAAGAATATACTCACAAAGAACAAATTCTTTACAAATCATATGTTGTTTATAGTCCAAACACTTATCTAAATTTGAAGACTAGTAGACTCAGAAGCTATCACAACAGCACAACATCCAGCTTACACTAAACTACAGACAGCAGACGAAACAGCTGATGTCTGACAGTCTGAATGCAAATTCGACTAAGTCGGTAAAACAGTGATTTCCTTTTCCATATGCTGTAAAGTGTCTTTTTTCAGGCGGTAATTTAAATTTGCACGAATATTTTTTTACCCCTTTATAAGTTTGATTAAAAAATTACAAGACTAAATTTAAATCCTAAATTTATTTTATTTTGAAAATTCAAAATAAAAATAAAATCTACGATTTTATAAAAATTAGTTATTTACAGTATGTAATGATTCAATAAATAATATATTTTTTTTTTAAATAAAATTGCGTTTTCAAAAGGAGTTTGTAAACACATTTAATTTTACATTTTCTATGAAAAAGCAATTGTTTTAAATAATCAAATGTGCTATAAGACAAAATATCAATAATACGCAATTTTGAAAAATTGTATTTTTTTAGTATTTTGCCTATAACTTTGTAACGGAATTTTTTCGGACAAAAAGGACTTAAGCAGCGTATTCTACATTAAATTTCCCTTAAAAAAATGAAATAAAAAAATTTTTTATTTTTTTGAATTTTAACTCAGGCATAACCCCTTAATGATTTGTGTATTGAAGACTTACGCGGCCAAATCTCGAGTGTACAAATGTGTGATGCTTTCGAGCATCACACTTACCATGTAAAATACTATTCTTTAGGATTCGATAAGAAGAAGACGAAGCATAAGAATAGGAAAATAATCACTCGGAAATTAAGCTACTAATATGAGTTGAAGACTCGTGTATCAAAATCGAAAATGAAATATATATTAGTCCGCTTTAAAGGTCGTACGCGCGACAGCGGAGAGATTCGTGTGCTCACTCTAACAAGGAAGAGACGAGTATTCTGTAGCAAAGAGTTCTCGTCCGTCGGCGACCTTGTCAAGAAAAATTTTCTTATTGAAATCGACATACAACCAGTACGAGGTACGTGTCACTTCCTCAGTACTCTCTCGAGCAGCTAACTCTTGCACGGGATCATTGTCTGGACAATGTCGGATGGCATGGAGAAGGCGTCCCTTCTCCTGTACACAGATGATGTGGCGCAAATAGCGCAGAACGTCTCTGTATTTGAATCAGTGATCCTCGGGCCCTATGGTTGCCTTACAAAAGGCAGTCTTAACGCACGAAGTGCACACCGGCGTAGTCAAATCGAATCTGGCTTATCCGGCGTACGGGCCTTCTTACATTCTTTCCCCGCACTTACCTCATCTAAAAACAGAATCGTGCGACATAATGAACGCGCGATATTCGAATATCGCATTCTAACCTATCGTTACAAAATGTAACAATATTATAGTATAAAATTTTTTTTATAAGAAAGCCTATTAAATTGTATTTAAGTACAAATCTCGAACTTGACCCTTAGTCGGCGTAGTGAATTTCACTCTTAATATAATGTTTGAACCACAAAAAAATCTTAGGAGATTGCAGTTGCCTAATTCGTTGTTTTTCTTCTTCTTGTTTAGGGCCAAAATTGTAAAATATGTTTTTAAAAACTGGAACTATTTTGAACCGTTCAATAAAAATACTTATGAATTGTACATGTGAATGAATGGTACATATGGCAGTGAAGTAGAAATCATAGCATTTGTTCATATATATTCGGTTTGCGTTTGAGTGTCAAGGGCAAACTTCATAAATTCCTTTATTACAGGTCAGATAATTTGAATAATAATGAAAATGAATTGAATTTAGTTTTATCTAGTTCCATAGACGCAAAGCATTAGGATATTCAAAGTTACTGTAATTTAAATTTCTGGGATACTTATAAAAAAAGTCTTTCATGGCAGTTTCATGGCACCCCCTACCAGGCGTCTCCTCAGTGGTGCCCCCTCAACGGGGAAATGTCTCTCATTTAGGATAAAATTACGTAAAAAGAGACAATTCTCCTATTGAGGGCGCGCCATTTGAGAGGGAGCTAATTTCTGACACGGCGGCGGCGGCGGCGATATCATTTTATTAATATAGAGAGATAATGTATGCGTTGAAAGAAGTCTCATTTTCTGTACAAGCAGCAAGCTAAAAATTGAACATAACGATATTACACTCAACTAATATATATTGTAATAAAAAGAACACATATTTACCTGGCAAATTTCATCATTATTTGATAGACCTTTCATCTCTATATCAAAAACAACTACCTTAAATTCATTCAAAGATTGAAGTGCTGAATTCTCAATTTCAGGTATCAAAGTAGGTAAAACTTCAGAACATCATCTAACGAAACGCCACTTTCGTAAGTTACGCCTTCTTTACGCGAATTAATAGAATTTTTATTTCTTCGTAATTTTTTTAATTCTAATCATCGTTTTTTCTTTTGATTACTTTTACTCTTAGTTTTAATCTAATAAACTATAACATAAACTCACATGGCATATCACTCCTCATCGAGTATGTTGAGGTTCTGCGACTAAAGTCTATTACATCGACCGCGGATCAAAGCGACGTTGCCAAGTTTACCCTATGAATAACTACGTATGAATTATAATGTACAAACAACATTGATATTATTTAAACATTATTATTTATACAATAATATCAATCAAAAATGCCTTTAAATGAATATATAGATTTAAGAAACGCCGTTTACGCAAATAGAATAAAAATGTTTGCAATATTTTCTTTACATGCTCAATTCACTAGTGAGACCTTAATATAAGCGATGGATATTTTTTTGATATTAAATTTTTATGTTTCAGTGAACGTTTTGACTGAAATACTGGATTAACCTCAATTCTAGACTGAAATACTGGACTAGCCACTAAAAGTCTGTTAATATTGATAAATAAATTTTATACTGCGGATGTATGATCGCTTTAATCCCTTTGTTCCTACAAATAAGAGAACATGATTTTAAAAAATCTGAATACAATTCAAAAATGCACCATTAAAATGAAATTAACAGAAAGTATGCACAGTACGATGTCGTGTTTCAATTGTACTTTTTGGAGTTGATGTAATTGCATCTTCTTGTTTATGTTTAGAATCTAAACTTTTATCTAAAAGTGTATCTTATTTGTCAAAAAAACTGTCCATTTTCAACTCCTGTGCCGAATCCTGCTTCAAATCGGCTTTGGGATTTAAAATAGTTTCAATAATGTAGAATAATTTATTTTAATGTAGAATAATTGAATATATTTAAAAATAAATGTACCTTTGCTTTCAAAAGAAAGAAATAGTTTCTACTGCAGCTTGACATTTAATTGTAGAATCTTATTCAGTTTAGATTCACAATCAATTTTCTGTTTTAGAACTTTTTGGTGTTCTTTGTATAAGATACTGTATTTTACTCTTAAATCATCAAAATCGTTTCGCAGTATTTTACATTGCCTTTTAATTACATCATGGCTTTCTGGATCCAAATTTCTTTCTTCTTCATTTGATAGTATTTCTGTACGGTCTCACACTTTTCACTACAATTTTCACCCGTTTATTCAAAATTAAGTCACTTTCTTTCTGGAAAGCTTCTCTTGTAATTTCTTCTCTTTCTGTAAAAAGAAAATTTTTTTCAAACTAAATTATTTAAAAAATAATAATTTATTTCAAAAATTATATAAAATTTATTACAATCTTGTTCGTTTTTTTCTTAATTTGATCTCTTATTTTCCTTTATTTGCCTTAATATCTCTGCTTTGCTCTCAATGCTACTAGGCATCATACCTTCTTCGTATCTCTGTATCACTGTAAAATCCAATGCTTTGGTACAAGATCTCATTTCCATTAAGTCATTTTTTTCTTTTTTAGTACAAATAACAATAAAAAAAATAATAATAAACAACAAATAATATAATAGTACACAATATCTGGTACATTAAGAAAAACGTCATAAGCTATTTGATACCGTATTTTGTAACAATAATTTTACACTATTAGCAATAAAAACATATTAGTTTAATAACATCTGATTTTTATGTTTATTTTATAGTATCTAGTTATTCTAAATTCAGAAAACTGTCTATGAAATCCATTTTATTTATTTTTGATTTATTGCTTCAAGTTATTATGAACCTTTTAAAGCACAGTATATGTTTTATATATACTTCCTATATTGCGAGTCAAGAATTTCAGATTAGAATTTAAACATAATTTTATCAATTGTATAATAATATTAGTGTAAAACAATGGAAAAAATAGACCATGATAACTAAAAAACTAAAAAAAATTGCAAAAATGTAAATTGTTCCACTTTTAATGTACGAAATTTTACCTACTGTTTTAAAGAAACTAATAATGAAAAGTTAGATATAGAATTTATAACATATGTGGAAATCCACCAAACGGTGGCACTCGACTCGGTAGAAGTTGCATTTTTTGAGGGCACACGTATCGAGCCATGATAGTTTTGTTTGGAAGCTCATTTCAAATAATAAGCCGTTACGTGCCTAGATAAAACTCTATGCCAACAAAGAGCTATAGGCAAAACACTGAAAAAAAATGACCGCGATTTTTGCTCTAAAAATTAAAAAAGGGCATTATTTACAGTATTATAATTTTTTGGATTTTTTCATATACATAGACTTAAAGTACACTAAAAGACCTTTAATTTGTAAATAAATTTGTCTGGATTGGATGCACCAATCAAAAGATACGCACATTTGAAGACAACGAACTCTGTTTCAGGCGCTTACGAAAATAGCCAATTTTATGCTTTTTTCTTTAAATCCTTTTATCTTTGGATCCAGGCATTAGGTTTTAACGGTTAATAGCTGTGACGTAGCAATAAATATTGCTCTGTCGTTGAAATTATCGTACAGCTGACGAGCTCCGTAGGCGAGTTGACAGTTCCTGTAGCGAAACCAGCGCCGGCGGAGCTCGCGAAAAGTGTCTCTGCTCGACCTCGTGCGGAGCGCGGGATGTGATGCAGTTGATCACACCTGCGCGATTTGCCAGCGTTCGAGAGAGAGTGAGAGAGAGGGAATCAGAGTGTAAGCGCGAGAGAGAGATAGAGAGCATCAAGTGTACGAGAGTGAGAGATAGGGAATGAGCGTATGAGAGCGAGAGAGAGGAAGTGAGCGCTCGGCAGAATAGAATAGAATAGAATAGAATTTATTATCCAAAAGACTAAGGGCGAAGGCCCATTTTAGTCATATACAAAGTTATTAAAAGAAAATTATACATAATAACACGTCGTTTGGACTGTCGCAGCAGTCCTGCACAGCTGGCAAACGGAACGCTTAAAATTAAAATAAACTAAAATAAATAACTAATAACAATAGATTAAACTTAAGCTTAACTAAAACATAAATAAAACACTTACAATGTGACGCAAAATAAAAGCAAAACAAACGAGCTCTCTCCCATAATACAAATAAAATATAAATATAAAATATGAAATCTCTCTGGGCGACGGGGAGTCGAGAGTGCAAGAGATGCGCTCTCGTTTTCGAGGAGTAGCCGACTATAAGATTCGGATTTTTACAAAAACGCTTAGACGAATATTACGAATAACGAGATACGATCACGATGTACATAAACGAATTACAAAAACGGATTAACGTGCCTAAGCTAACCTACGATCAGAGGCTACAATATGTCGACGAAGTGCGGCTCTGAAAACGCCCAGCGGTGCGGAGGATGTGCATAAAGCTCGCAGCTCACGTGGAAGCTCGTTCCATAGCTTCGCAACGCCTATTCTAAATGAGAACGCGTATGCGTCCGTACGGTATCGCTGCACGAAGAGGTCGTGCTCGCTCGCCCGCGAGGATCCTGGGCCATCGCACGAGCGGTATGTAAGATAATCGCGTAGGTAGCCTGGCGAGCCTGTACGGAGTATAACCGCCAGGAGTTGCAGGGCCAAGAGCTGGAGACGGCATCGATACGACAAGATCTCATATTTCTTGTATACAGGAGAAATGTGCTGGTACTTCCTAATCCCTTCTACGAAACGGAGAGCTGCGTTCTTGCAGCGTTCGATACGGTCAGCGCGCTCATTGGTCAAGCCAAGAAACAGCGAGGGACAATATTCTAAGTACGGAAATACCAGCGATGTCACTAAGAGAAGCTTTGTAGCGCGGGGAAGGAAAAATGCGCTCTTCCTCAGTCGCGAAAGCGCCGCGAAACACTTCGCAGATGTGATGCTGCACTGCTCGTTCATCGTCAGATAGCTATCGAGCGTTATACCGAGAAGTTTGAGCGTGTCGCTTGGCACGATTACCTGCTCGCCAACGATGATGGGAGGCAAAGACAGCCCCTCCATTCTCTTTCCAAGACCGCGCGTACCGAACCAGATTGCACGGGTTTTTTTGCCATTTATGCGCAAACCATTATGTTTAGCCCAGGTCACGATATTCGCTAACGCTGAATTGACGCGCTTAATGATGGTAGGAGCCTCGCGAGCGGGCCCGTGCGCGTAGACGCAGAAGTCATCGGCGTAGAGATGGAAATTGCAGTCGCCGCACACATCGGGCATATCATTCACGTATAGTGAGAAGAGCAGAGGCCCGGGGAGTGAACCCTGCGGAACGCCTGACACTCTGGGGAGGGGCGAGGACGTGGCCCCTGACGCGGTGACGACCTGCCATCTGCCCACTAAGAAGGAGCGAACCCAGGAACACGCGGCATCCGAGAATCCAAAGGCGACCAACTTCTCGACAAGCAGGCCGACGTTCACCAGGTCGAACGCCTTTGATTGATCGATAGAAACGAGGAGCGTGATCATGCCCTCATCAATGGCGTGGCGAATGTCGTCCGCGACTGCAATCAATGCGGTCTGAGTACTAAAGCCTCTCCGGAATCCCGACTGACGATCATTAAGAAGATTTCGGGAGGTAACATATTCCGTCATCTGACCCAATGCCACCGCCTCGAGAATCTTAGAGGCAGATGATAATATGCTTATAGGGCGAAGGTCGTCTGGATTGGACGGATTATAAACCTTCGGGATTGGCCTGACCGATGCGATCTTCCAGCTTTCCGGGAAAAGTCCCGATTGCAATGATGTGTCGAAGATATTCGCGAGGACAGGAAGAAGCGCGCAGGAGCAGTCCTTGAGCATACGGAGTTGAAGTCTGTCAGGGCCAATCGCATTGGAATGCGCCATACTCAGCGCGCGGAGGATCTCGGCCGTATCTACATGACGAAAATAGAAGCGATCATCCGGGGAAATCCGCGCACTCGGACGGCGATCATGAAGGACGTCGGAGGTGCCGGTGCCGACGAAAAATGCGTTTAAATCGTCTACGGATTGAGGAAGTTGAGTTTCGCCCTTACGATTCCCTCGCACGCCCATATCACTGACAAGCCCCCAAAGTTCCCTGCTGTCTCTGCAACGTCCGATCCTAGCGTTGTAGTAAGAGATAGAGGCGCGTCGAAATTCGTTGCGAACGCGAGTGCGGAGCGACTTGTATCTCTCTTTGTTAAACGTAGATTTATTGTTGCGGTAAACATTCCAGGCTTTGTTACGTGAATTTCTAAGTGATCGTAATTCGGGCGTGAGCCACGGGGCCGGTTTTTTTGTAGGTGTAAAAGTGCGCTCTGGTGCGTGGACGTCGTAAAGATCCAGGAGGAGCGAGGTGAGCCGCTGCACTTTGAGATCGAGATCTGGAGATGTTGTAACGACGGACCAGTCGACCGCGCGAAGATCGTCCCACAGCAAGTTGAAGTTGAAGTTTTTGTATGAGCGGCGAGTGATGGATTTATGGGCTAATTCGAGATCCACTTCTATCGGAAGCGAGACGAAGATCGCATCATGCGCTGAAATCCAGGGTACCCTCAACTGCCAAAAGGAGAAATCGGAGCAAGCTCTTGGGACGCATATATAGTCGATCGTCGACTCCGAAGTCTCGAGGTGATGAGTTTTGGCGAAGGGGATGGCGCTAAGTCCAAGCGATGTGAAGGAGTCCATAAGAATACGATGGGAAGTGCCGGTCGCATGCAGATCGATATTTAGATCGCCCATTAAGATCAAATGATCGTGAGGCGTGTTGCAGTTCAGTATTGCCTCCTCGACGAGCTTCCAGTATCCCGCTTTAGGGGGGCTATACACTATCACGCAGAGAAACTTCACGCGCTTGCATGAGATAAGCGCAAGCATAAATTCAGGGGCCTTTTTGTAGACGTCGGGGCGAGCAGAGGAGTCTACTATTTTACAACGCGCGGAGCTATGCACATAAAGAGCTACTCCGCCGCAGCGTTTACCAAATCTGTCGTGGCGGAAAAAGGTATAGCCAGGAATCTGCTCTAAGGTCGACGGGTCACTAGGCTTGAGGAAAGACTCGCTGATTCCGAATGCAAGAGGTCGTTCCCGAAGGATAAGATCCCGAAGTTCGAGACGATGCGCCAAGAGCGAGTGTGCGTTAATATGTCCGAATAAAACGTGGCGCTCATCTCGAGGAGCGTTGCTAGACATCGTAGGTAATGCGAGAGGCTTTGCGTTCGAGTCTTGCCCTGAGAATTACACACTTCACCTTATCGAGTGCGGAATGAGAGTCACTGAGATTGCTGCGTTTACAGTTAGCGCAGCACAGGGGCCTTTTATGCGTGCAATTCTTAGTCTCGTGCGCCTGAGAACAGTTACCGCATATGGGACTATTTTCACAGTCCTTCGCCTTATGACCAAACTGCATACATTTGAAACACTGCAGTACCGAGATGTGGTCCGAGAAACGGCAGATTTGCCACCCTAAGTTGATTTTGCCTCTATTAAAAAGAGCTTGGCGAGACCTTGGGTCAACTTCAATCACACACGATCTGCTCTTCTTTGTGCCGGGTGGATAAAGGTAAACTATTTTCATGCGCTCTGGGGGACTATCGGGAAAGTTCTGGCGAATAAGTCTCTCGATATCCTGTTCCTCGAGCTCGACCGGGATATCATGAATGATCAGCCTCGGGTCTAGCTTGGGGTCGTCCCTGACTGCTAAACCGGCTGAGCGAAGCGCTTCGGAATTAAAAAGGGGCTCCAAAGACTCGCCCGCCACCACCACCGATGACGTCGCATTCGCTAGGGTGACTCGGTTAATTTTTACGCGAAGCGCGCCCGGGTCAATTGCGCGGAACAACGCTTTACGGGTTTCCTCAGAAGTCGGGAAATTGTCCTTCTGCTCGTCGCACGGGCTGATAATAACGCACTTACTACGAGAGGCCGAGATCGGAATTGGCTTACCACGATCAAGGATAATTTTATTCGACGGATTTCGACTAACGCCAGCATATGAAGCACGAAGAGGCGGAAAATGCGTGGACGATACAGTCGCGCCGCTCTCAAGTGATCCGCAGACAGCATTCACACGTTTGCATGCAACATTGATTTTCTCCACACACGCATCACCGACACTCTCAACTCCGAGCTTAAAAATATATGCGCTAGAGACCGCACGGTAGGCCTTACAGAGGGTTGAAAGTGCCTTGGCCATCTTCGATTTCCTTCCTCCGTCCCGTTCGTTGCCAATCAACTCGACGAAAGACTCACAATGCATCTCCACTTCCTTGTTAAAAGCCTGAACATCCGCAGCAGACAGCGAGAATGCGCAGCTCAAAGTGGATCGGGCCTGCGGGGAGTTCGGTGGGGAGCTCTGCTCCGTGATGCTCATCGCAGCGTCGTCCGAGTCGGAATCCGAGTGGCCTTGGTCGCTAGATACGTCGTCAGCTGTTACCGCAGCACCGTCGCGGCGTCTCTTCTTCTTGTTGTGTTTGTGTTTATCTTTTCCAGTAGGCATCGCATTGATCGATCAGATCAAGATCGAGTATCTGCTGCTATCCCAAGGTGTCGCTGCTCTAGCCCACGCGAATGATTCGCGAAAAATGTGCGACGTGCAAATTTCGAGGTTAATTCGAGTACCAAATAAAATTGCACTGCCACTTAATCAACGTGTACTCCGCTGCCCGGGTTTATATATCTATAGGTGCTCCAAGTGATACACTATCCGGAGCCGCCGAAACAAATGCCGTACGGCTGAAAAACACAGGTAAAATATACGAACGAAAACGGTTACTATCTAAGCGCGTGTACACTCTCCCAGAGAGAGAGAGAGAGAGAGAGAGAGAGAGAGAGAGAGAGAGAGAGAGAGAGAGAGAGAGAGAGAGAGAGAGAGAGAGAGAGAGAGAGAGAGAGAGAGAGAGTGACTGGAGAGTACTGTACAGGCACACTGTATAGTGCTGACATAGAAGATTCTTTCTTATAAGTATAGAGGCATGGCGGCTGCCAACTAGACGATTTTGAGTCACATTGAGTCTTGGTGGAGGTGGTCATGGCGGCCCCTGCTGGAGGACGTGCCAGACCGAGCACTCAGGCAGATGCCCATTATGCTATACCTTCCTACCTTCTGACCGATTCCACACAGTGATACTTTTATAGCATATCTTGTGGTTCCGGCCAATGGGCTCGCTATAGTCTACGGCATGTTTTTCCATGTCTGTGCCCCGAGCAGATATACGTATACATATGCTCGACGCACACATGGACCGCATGCCATACACTGGACCTACAATTTAACTACACAATACATCCATAGATTGTGTACAGTGGAATCCGAACCGGAGCTTCGACGTTATAAGACACTTAAGTATATAGATACAGGTGTATGTAAACATAGTAGTGTCCCAATGACAGAAAAGCCGAGAGTCGCGCTCGAACCCGGGGCCATCGGATTACGAGTCCGACACTCTGCCTACTGAGCCGTCTCCGCTCTAACTAGAGGATACTAGTTGGTATTAAGGGTTCGTCTACAGTGATTTGTACATTCGGATGGAGGGTTTTGAATGCCGCGCGCTCCAATGCTTATCTATTGGTGGAGCCACCGGATGGATATCGACATTGATTGATTGATCCTAATCGATAAAGGGGGCGGGGATTTGCGTATTTATAGAGGGTATAGAAGGCGATAATTGATTTTCTAGCCAATGATAAAATTGGATTTGGAAAAGAGGGCGCTCGGGAAAATCACGGATAGAGGAATTAATTAGTGGTAATTCTTAGTAGGCCAATAGAGGATTTCTTCTAGGATGAGGACCAATCGGAAAATTCGGTGGCCAGATCGACGCTTCCGTGAAAAAGGAGGCCGGGTGGGGAAAACGCGGCATCCTTCTTGGAGCGAAACGACGCCCGGGGCACTCTGTCGGCGGACGCCTTGGCGGCAGTTCGCACTCTGGATTCCGGTCCGGGTCTCGAAGCGGCACAGTTCTTTTCAGCAGTTATTGGATAGTTTTTCCCGCCATCTTGGTACTTGAAGTTTTTCCCGAAGGAGAACTTTCGTTTGATTGATCGAAGAGATAGGAATATTTTTGGTTGACGGATTATAGAGGAACTTTGGTGAGGCATTGGTGATACTATTATTGATATTTTGCTGACAGAGGAATAATTTGGAGTAAAAATAAATACGTGCCGTACAACATAGTGGGTATTTGCGCGCGTTTCAGCAGTCGGCAGTTTTTCCCTTTTGGTACTTGATCTGGAATAGAGTCAATCGTAGAGGAAAATTCGCGGCCCTTCCTTAGCAACCACCGGTTGGCCCATGCTTTTATTTAAACTCAGTTCATTGTTGGAAAATTTCTCGTGTATTGAGATTACGATAATATACTTGTGTTCTTTAATATTAATTATTGATGTTTGATGTTTGTTTAACCTAATTGCCATCACTATCCGGCTTTTCACCACTTGCAGGAACATCACGAGCCGGGGAAAAGGAGTCAGCCGCGCAAAATAAATAAATTGTACACTACATAGCTTAAATTAAAACTCTTTTCTTCTACTTTTCTACCAATAAATCTAAATACAAATTTTTTAATGTAGTACTCTATATTTGTGCTTCTCAAATAGATCTATTTTTGTAGTAGAAGAAAAGGGCTTTAATTTGAGCTATTAAACATTGAAAACGCACTACTGGCTCAAAATTTTCAAGCATTTGAAAAAAGGGAAAAATCTCTGGATTTGCCAAAATCGAGGGATTTTTCGGAAAAACGCGAAATTGTCTGTATTCAAATCAACGTACCTTTCGATACAACTAAGCGATTTCAAAGTTTAATAGTTCATATCAAAGCTCTTATCTTCTACCTTTTTAGCAGTTCATCCATAGTTAAAGTTTCGCATGCGATACGCTATATATATGTTTCTCAAAATCAGTAAAAAACGATCAACTTGAGAAACATATATCTTTATGACTATTGGTTGCATCGCTAACCATGAAGTTTTAAATACTAAAAAGAAAAACTATTAATTTAATACGCTTTCTTATGTAAGTACTTGACAAAATCCATAGATCTTTTCATTTCTAGAAATTCTTCTCAATTTTGAATTAGTGGTGTGTTTTCAACATTTAATATCTTAAATGAAAGCTATTTTCATTCTCGGGTCCACGAGTTCGAGTCCCATCGCTACCTTTTTCTTTCACTTTCCTATACCCGTCCAAACAGTCATGTGTTACATACGTAACAATATATACACATAGAACTGAGGATTAGACAGTGTGGTTTGTCACGTACGAGCCATAGGCTCAGGTGACTACCGTGTCCGGTGACCGGAGCTAGCGACGCATCAAGTGCAGCGTCACTGCGAGTGCAAGCTTGCACTTTGACCGTGAGACGGCGAGCCTACGAGCTATGTCTCGTGGATTGTGTCGGCAGATACCCGGTGACCCTCGAACTGGGCAGAGCTCCTCCTCGAAAAAGCCAATAAACGGAGAATCACACTTAACATTGTCTCGTGTCCTTCGGCCCACCCCCACGATCCGTAACAGCTTTCTGGCATCCTTTAAGGGTCCCGAAACACGGTGCGACGACTCTGTGACTCACGTGTTTTCCGGCAAATTCGGCAATTTTTTTCTGTCTGACATTCGGTAGCGCTAAGTCCAACAGTGCTCGACAGTGCAGTGCTGTGACTCTTGTAGTGAGAGGAATTCAATCTTTCCTCAAGTGAAAAACAGTGACAGCTGCGCAGCAAGAAACAACATTAATTCCTCAAAAACTCGAACGCTCAACAGCAAAGTCGCAACAATTTCCAGCAGACGCCAGTGCGTAACTTGCGATACTACTGCGGAAGAACAAGCAGCGCCGAAAGCCAGCAGCATCTACATAAAGTATCAGCACCCAATAGCAGACGAATTTGCAAGCCGCCCAGGTCGCCGAGGTTCGATGCTCAGCCCGAGCTCCAATTCGAATTTCACGCCGCGCGCAGAAGCGCGCGCACCAACCGACTTCGCACATAAGTACGGCAATTTCGAGGCTCCATCCCGGGACCGCCGGCGTGCGTCGCAGTTAACTCAAGGAGCCCGCGATCGTCTCTCACAGACCGACCGACGATCGGAACATCACCAACTGCGAGACTCGCCAGCAGCCAGCAACAACTCGCATCCACTAGCAGATCCTCATCCAAACGATGAGGTGCAATCGTCAGCAGTCCTACTTCTAATCTTCATCGAAATGTAAGTCCACCACATTTTATGCCTATGCGATTTGGCTGGTTGCGCGGTAAATCGGCATAGTGTCCCCCTCGGCTCACGAAAGCCGCCATCGTACTCCGCGAGTGTAAACACGGAGCGAAATGACGCGCACAAAATTAACAAAAGCTATTTCCGTCCTAAAGTTAAAACCGCGCACGGAGCGCGAAGATAGGGAGCAAAGCCCGAGGTCGATTCAGCGACCCGGAAAAGAGGAAGCGCGTTAAGGGGTTATGACAGTGTTAAAACTTGAAAAAAACGAAAAATTGTTAGTGTTGTAAAAAATTAATAGATATATGGGTGCTCTAAAAACTATATTTTTGCTTTCAAATACAAGTATTATACATTACTTTTATGCATAAATAATATGCAAAAAGTGAGTGTAACATTTAAAAACAATTAAAGGAATTGCTTACCAAAAATCATGATTTTCATCACTTTTATTTGCTTGCCGCATGGTTCTGATGGAACCTTACCATCAATTCTAATGAATCAAAGTGCCAAATCTTCCTTATGAGTCTGGTTCAGACTAAGTGGAAAAGATTCCTGAAAAACACAAAATTAATATAATTAATTAAACATATATTGACAATATTAATAATTATAGTGAATGTTACATATGTAAACATACGTAACATTGACTTTGAACTTATTTTTGCCAATTCTGCTCCACTCAGTTTGTGACCGTACTCATAAGGAAGGTTTTCCACTTTGGTTCATCCGGATTGATGTTACGGTTCCTTCAGAGAGCTGCGGCAAGTACATGAAAACCATGAAAAAACTAAATTTGAGTAAAAGGCATTTAAAGTTTATAATGTAAATCGTACAAATAAACTCAGCTATACTTACAGAAACTATGTGGCATACCTTGATTTGCTTTTGGTACTCAAATATACATACAATAAAGTATATTTGGTGGTATGCGCATATCATGCTGTGTGATAATAGCATTTAGAAGCTGGAAATAAAATAAAAATTATCGTTAGCTATTCATAATCAAGTTATGTTTATGAATGAAAATTACATGCAATACTTACCATTATTAAATACACTGCAAGTTGTTAAAAAGTATGCAAAATAATACTCCAGACAGTCAATATAAACTCCCATCTTGCTGGATTGCACCCGTATAACTAAAAGCAAAAAATAAACCAACAAAGAAAAAGGTCAATATGAACACAATTATTACTAATTAGTTTCCAATACTTATCTGAAAAATTTTTGTATTCTGCAGAAGCTCTTGCAATTTTACAACACCACTGAGGTTATAAGCATTGTTACAGCAGCTAGCAGACTAATTGCACTGATCTAGTGTCTTGGATGAAAAACAGCTGTTTGGCTGCTTTCTGCTGCTTTACAGAAAATTCTACTATACCGATCAAACAGTAATCTTCATTCTCGACCGGACGCTGTGAGGTACAACCTGTTCGAGTGGCAAATTCAACTTTGTTGAATGCCTTTACTTTAACACATTGAGTTGATTAACATAAAATCACACATAGAAAAATTAATTTTACGGATTTTATTTATTTTACGGAAATAAATTCATAACTCATGAGAAAAAAAAGGTTTATAAAACGGTTTTTAAGTCGTATTTTCAGTAAGATTTCTCATGAAATAACTCTGTAAAAAGTGTGGTAGAACAATCCTTTTCACAAGTTTGGCCTAATTAAAATATTTAAAAATAACGATTTTTCAAAAATTTACTTGAAACAGATTTATCAGTTTTTTGTCGATATTTTCAAGGCAAATTTTTTTATCAAAAAATGGCTGTCAGGACCATATTCTACGGACTATTAACTGTGAAAAAAGTGAATAAAAAAAAATTAATATTTTCAAAATTTTAACACTGTCATAACCCCTTAAGCACGTGAAAGAAGTTTATCGCTCGTACTATCGCCTATCGCCGACGTCGCAGAGACTATTACAGATTCGACGCGGCCCCCTGGCCGTGCAAACGGCCGCGACCACGTCGATGTCCAAGTACGGATAACTCCATCACTATCCGCCGTCGGCTCGGCACCGCAATACTCTAAAGAACCAGCGTCATCCGACGGAGACGACAAGAACAGAACGTTCGTCATGCCTCCAGCGTCCTCCATCCACGAGAGTACGGGGGCGATGAAAAGAACAGTCCCCAGTTCGGAACCGGCGGAGCTGGATCAATTGCGCAAGAGGCTAGACGGTTTGACCATGGAACCGCGCGAGCGAGGCAAGCCGTCGGACATCTGGGGACACTTAAATACACCCCCAGTTCAACCTGCTAGAGATAAAGCAAATAGCTAGCTTCGATGATCCGAATAATGTGTTCGAATCAGAAGGCTCCCGCCGCGGTGCAGCTCCTGGCACCCCCGTAATTCCCTCCGTGCTGGAACGCGAAGCGGATAGATTGCGAAAAGTAATCGATGAACTTTTGTCAGAGGACAGCGCCCCGGAGGACGAGGAAGTCGTCCACGGCCAAATCAGATCATGGCAATAAAGATCCTAAAGTCGCGACAAAAATCGACCGCGAAGCAGCTGTTCCAGGACACGTCGGCACCGACAAAAGCATCATATAGCAACGTGGCGACAGGGTAGATTGACGCTCCCCGCGTTCCCCGCGTGGCCCGGGGCCGACTGGCTGGCTACGAGTTCGGCCAACACCGCCACTACCGTAAACATGCGAACAGGAAACCCCTCCGCCGGCAAGAAGCCCGGCCCCAGTGCAGGAGGTAAACCCTGGGGCGAAGAAGCGTGGCATGATTGTCGCTGGAAGAGCAGGAAGGCTCGAGCCGGCGAATCCTCCGACGGCGGGTAAAGCGGTATGAGTGCCGCGAGGTACTACCGGGCTGAGTGGAATATTCGATCAAATGGGTCAGGCACCAGTCAAATAGGCACGCATGTAGGCCGCGACGCCTACTGGAGTGACGGCCGAAGAACGGAACCAGCAGCGCCCCTAAGCCATCGTAAAAACTCGCGCAGGTCGCGCGAGAGAGCTACGGGCGATCAGCAACTGAGTCAAGCCGCCACCCTAACGCGACGACTATAACAAAAATGCAAACAATATCGGCGAGCGAAGCCGTGGATACGCTGAAAACGTGGCGAGATGGGACAGACGTGGCAAATCTTCCCCTAGTCCACGGCAGCGAGAGGACGCCACGCTGTCCGACGGGCGCCGCGATCAGCGCAATAGGGCATCTGACGGTCGCGGAGCCGAGAGATCGGCCCTCGATGACCAACGGCGCAATCCTTACGAAAGCTCGGATGGCGGCCGTCGATACCGGGGAGAGCCCGTACGCCATTCACGCGGCCACAGCGGCAACGCCATAGGCCGTCGCCGCGGAGACCCGGGTGATTCCGACGGCAGCCGCAGCTCGGCGAGTAACTACCGCAGCTCTACCGGTGAATCGGACGGCAGCCGACGCGGCTACTATAGCGCGTGCGAGCACAACAGGCGCAGCCGCAACGAGCTCTCCGACGGAAGAAGCAGTCGAGGTAGCTGCTACGTGACCGAAAGGCGAGAGGGATGCGCCCGGGCGCAAAATCATCATCCAACGTACTATTGTTGCCAGGCGCATAGCGACGATCGAAATAGAGCCACGCATGGTACGGGAAACGAGTGCCCGGGATCGCGATGCTGTTCAAGGAAAGAGCACCGTGACAGCCTCCCAGAGGGTGGCAGAGATGGCTGTAGGCCTCCCCCGCATAACTCTCCGCCACCCCAGGCGCCAATGATACCACCCCCGGCAGCCCCGCCTGTACCCCCGCCAGTTTTCGCGCACTTTACGCAGGCCCTCTCGATGATCCCCATATTCGACGGGGATGTAGATACGTTCTCGATCTTCTCAACGGCGGTGAGAGAAGTGCTTAACTCGTTCGGTCCGGAATTTGAACGCTTCCTCCTCCGGAAAATCGCGAACAAGCTGACGAGAAAGGGGACGCAAGGATTCCGTGCGCGGACAGTCAGGTACGGATCGGTAGAGGCATTTTTGTGCGAGCTCACGCTGCACTTCGCGAAGCTGCACTTAACAACAATAATCGACTCGGCGCCGGGCCTATCCGAAGTCGACAGAGCAGCGCGTAGGCGACAAGCAGACTTTGATCTGCTAGAGCAATTTATGTATGGCCTTAGAGGGCCTTTGGACCACCTCGTTCGGACAACGCGTCCTGCGTGTTGGAACGACGCATTTACGGCAGCCATCGAGCACGAGGCCAGGCTGTGAGCTTGCCTGCTGACCTCACCCGCAACGGGCGAGCAAAAGCCAGCAGCGCAAATAAGACGGGCGGCAGCCGGCGCCGAAAATGCAGATAAAGCAGAACAGCCACCCAAATCGAACGAGGACAAGAGCGGCGACACCCAAGACCCAAGACACGCACTAGACTAATGCAGGGCTCTTGTGCGAGACGCGGCGCAGAAAAGAATCGAGAATCCGCAAGAGAACAAGCAAGAGCCGGGCCAGGACGGCAATGGCAGAAGATATAACAACCGCAGAGAAAGCAGATTTCGTGGGAATGGCCAGTGGAATAACAACAACAACAACAACAACAACAACAACAAGGATGATCGCCGTGACGATGGAAGAGAAGGTGGCGACAACGCAAACAATCAGCGAGACGCCAAGCAGAACGATCAGGCAGCGAAGCCTTTAAACTAATATGACGCTCGTTCCCCAGACGATGAGCGTCATACAACCGAGAAGCAGAAGGAAGTAGTCACGAAAGTGACAAGAACGCAGAAGAGCGGTTCCAAGGAGATTTCAGCCAACGGCGTCGTCCCTAGCGCCATCGAAATATTGAAAGTATCTGACTCTCTCGCCTTCGGCAAGTACGTAAATTATAAAATCACAAATATGATCACTGCAAAATCGACACAGGAAGCCTCCGGAGCCCCACAGCCGGATCAGTCTTCCTGCGAGGAGCAGCCAGTGCCGCCCCAAGCTGTAACCGATGAGGTGTCGCCAGTTCCAGATCGCGCCAATCATGATACTCCGCATGATTATACGACGGTTGAAAGACTGCAAGAGTCAAACAAGCGGACCGATGGCAACATCACCTTCGTCGATACATGCTTAGCCGACTAGGGCGAGCCCGGCGCACGAGCAGCTCACGAGCATGGCTACAAGTTCGACCTACACGTCGAGGAGGCCAATCTAGTTGACGACAGGATTCTACCGCAGCGAGTTCCCAGCATATCCCTACCACGGAGGCCCAGAGCGGCTCGCTGAACGAAAAATGACCTGGGGTCACCAGATGACCCGGACGCATGCTCATGCTGTACCGACATACGATTTCTCATGGCCGGGAGACGTCCCCTGGCGATTCACTTAAAATCCGAGCAACTGCTGAGCGGGAAAGCCAGCTTGTACGTCGATTCGGGCGCGGACGTTTGGGTCATTAAGATCGACAAATTGGCGAGAGGAGTCCCAATCAGCTTCCGCTATAGAATGACTATACGCGGGGTCACCGACGGCCTTTCACGAACGATCGAGATGGACTCGAAATCCAAATACTTGACGGCCTTTTACGCCCCGGACGGAAAATCCGGCAATCAGCTGCTCCAATTCAAGCACCTGGCCATGAAGCTCAAGAAAGCCACAATAACCTTCACCCGTACTATGAGCTTGGCGATGAAGGGCCTGCAAGGAGAAGAAGTCGAAGTTTACTTAGACGACTTGATGGTCTTCAGCGAAACGCTGGACCAGCACGGCGACTGGCTAAGGCGCGTATTGCTGAGGTTAATTGACGCCAACATTACTGTCAAACCAAAGGAATGACAGTTCTTGAAGCGCGAAGCTCAAGTGCTCGGTCACATAGTCGGCGGAGGTTTTATCAAGGCAGACCCAGCCAAAACTCACGTCATGGCCAATTATCCGGTCCCCACGAACGCGCACTAAGTCAAGCAAGCCCTCGGGTTATTTAACTACTATCGCCGCTTTATAAAGGACTTCGAAATCTCGCAAACGCGGATCAGGGAAGTCGTAGCAAAGGCCACGAGCGTAGCCCCCCGTACCCCTTATAACCAAACGAAAACGTCGTACCGAACATCTCTAGTAATCAGCCGACCTTGGTGCTTCCTTGGCCGTGGCGATCCGGCACAGCCAAGAAAAAGCTGTTAGTCAAGGTAGGGAAGCCCGTAGTCAAGGGTAAACACGGCATACGCATCGACATCAACGAGAAAGGTACGTCGACAGTCCGAGCGACCTTGACCGAGTCAACATTGGCCTCGGCCGCGGCAAGTCACGATAAGCGCCAGCTGCGAGAGAGCGCGCACGACGCGCAAACCGGCGCTCAGCGAAACCTGAGCAGTCTCGATACCAAGGGGAAACGAACCCGCACGTTCCGGGCGCGACAGCTGATGATAACGCCGCCGCGTTCCTGAAGATCCGGTAAATGTTGGCCCACTAGAGGACTTCGAGGGGGTTCCGCGCAATTACGATCGAGGACATGCTTCCTCGGAGGCACACTCCACAGCGTCCTCCGCAAATGTGCTCGTACAGACATACATCAGGAAGAGCCTTTGCGCTGAGCCGTACGTAGCGCTAAAAAGATGCACGGATATCCCCAGCGACCCGCCAAGCAACTGCTTGTTTTTCTCCCTCATTCGAGCGGCAAGAATAAACATGTCGGCAGTGGACCTGCGACGTCGTTTACTAGCATCTGATAAGTTTCTCGCCTGCGGCGAGTATGTGATAGCCAAGTCAGATAGCGAGTGGGGAAACATCGACTGTGCATTTCTGTTCGCTCACGAATTTAAAGGAAACGTATGCATTCACGTCAGAAGTCCGGACGTGAGCATAACCTTTTGCCATATCTGGACGAGCAACGCATGCGAGACTATTCACCTCCACCTTGAGGGCCAACACTTCACGCCCTACGTACGAGTTGATATACCTGGGGAACGGGCGAGGAGCAGTCCGCTCAATCGAAATAGGCCTCTATGGCCCGACGGCGAACGCAGCCCTTCGCTATCCCCGATCTTGAGGCGAGCCGAGCGAAAAAGACAAAAGTCCGATGTTGCACCAAACCAGATCCCAAACTACGAAAGCCCGGAGCCAAGACAGAGCGAAGCAGAGACAGAGATCGCCCTGCAAGCGAGCAAGTCACCTACACCGCAACCGGACTTAGCAACGAATGCGCAGCAGTGCATGGCGAACAGATGGTACGCACCAGCGTTACAAAAGATGAGCAGTCGCCGGCGCAAACCGAACAAACTCGCCCGACGAGCAGCGACTCGGCAGCCGACGGCAATACGCCAGAGATCGCAAATGCTACCTTAAAGGAACACGCCCTTAAACGCTACGTGATAGCGCGTACAAGGCCACCTAAAGAAAAGCCGCCATGGACCATCCCCGACGGCGACGCGCCCCTCTGTTCGTTCACCTCAAGCAGTGGAAGGAGCACCCATTCGCATACAAGGAGAACCTGGTGTTCCTCATCGCCGCGGACATGACCTTGTCCACAGAGACGCTTCAGGCACTAGTGGAAAGGGGATATATAAATCCTGATGCCCTGTCCAGCCAGCAGCTCGCCATCGGCGCAGTTAGTATAGCTCGAGGCGCAGGGATCACAGTATTCGGCCTGTGCGTCAAAAATTACGAGAGAGGCCATTGCGCAACGATCTGTGAAAAGGTCTAAGGACTCTCAAGGGTCTTATAGCAGGCCACGCCGTCAAGAGCCTCGCCGTTGTCAGAGACCTCGGCATGCTCAAATTAACAGAATGGGCAACATTTACCGTCATTTTTGTCAGCGTATTCGCCGGGATCCAATGGTGGCGGTGCTATACTAAACTGCTAAACAACCTACCAGTACCAGCAACGAAAGACAGATACAAATTTATCCAGTAATATCACGTGGCAGCCCTGGGAGGGCACCGAGGAACCACGAAGACATTCGCCAAAATTGCTAGAGATTTCTACTGGCAGAACATTCGACACAAAATAAGACAGTTCGTCGCCCGCTGCAGCACCTGCCAGACAAACATGCTAGTTCGGCTGAAAACAAGGTCACCAATGATCATCAGCAATACGCCAGCGTTCCCCTTCTCCCAGCTTGCCTTAGATTTTTATGGCCCGCTGGAACGAATTAGGCAAGGGAAGAGGTATATCCTCACAGCCCAGGATATGCTCACGACATACATGCTACTAACACCCATGAAAGCAGCGACGGCAGAGGAGGTGGCACGAGCCCTGACAGAGCAAGTCATCTGTGTGTTTGGCACACCAGAGGCTATACTCACAGACCAGGGCACGCATTTCCAGAACCGCTTGTTGGAAGAATTCGCAAGGGAATTCGGAATCCGAAAGTTTTGCACAACTACCTACCACCCGCAATCAAACGGATTGATCGAGCGAATGCACCATACGCTCACCGAATACCTGCGAAAATATGTGAAGACCTTCAGCGAATGGGATGAGTGGATAGCCCTATGCCAGCATGCTTACAATTGCTCGGAGCACGAGGGAACACGCTACACACCACACCAGCTGGTGTTTGACACACAAGCTGGACCACACAAAATCAAGATAATTTTTCGAATAATTTTTATTAAAATCTCTCGCCTCTTTTCATTCTCCGTTGCGCGGAGGCGAGGGGCGTTTCAAGGGTAAAGGACACGAATGGAAGCAATAGATGGTGGGTGAAAGTGCTAAGTACACAGTCGAGGGATAGGAGGAAGGTAAAATCTTTAGGATTAGAAATGATAGTTTAGGGTGTTGGTTATCGGTAGAGTTAATAGATGGCAGTGAAGAGGTTATGATTAGAAGTGATAATCATAGGTGGAGGTTGGAGGTAATAAGTAGATGCAAGAAGTGAAGATTGGAAGTTCTACGGCATTTATCTCTTATGACTGAAGGGATAGAAGGAGCATAAAAATATTATGATTTGAATTGATTACTTGAGGGTGTTGATAATATGCGGGGATAAGAGCTGGAGCATGAAGGGATAATGATTAAATACGATAAGTAAAGGGTGAAGACCTCATGAGTGGAGGCGATAGATCGACAGTGAAGGGATTATGATTGGGAGCGGTAGGTGGTGGATCTGAACGATAGGAGAAGGGTGGAAACCATAGGTAAAGCGTGAAGACGATTGAGGGATGAGATTGAAGATGATAGGTCAAGGGTGATAGGCGGATCGTGACTTAATATAATAGGTGGATGTTTGAGGTTGTAGATGATAGGTGGAAGTTCAAAGTCATAGGTGAAGGTGATAGGTAGAGGGTTACATAGGAATTACACAGGTTTACATAGGGTTATAAGTAGAGGTAATAGGTGGAAGAGAAAGGGTCATGGTTGGAAGTGATAGGTGGAGTCTCCTAATCATTTGTAAAGGTGATAGGTAAAACGTGAAAATCGTAGGTGGAGGTTGAAGATAATAAGTAGATGCAAGAGGTGAAGGACAGAGGTTCCAGGAGGAAGATGAATGGATAGTAGGGGCATAAAAATATTTAGTCCAGGATTCCTAGGCTTTTACCAGAAAGTTCGCGCAAAAGTTTATTTTATCGCTGAAATATGTTGGTAGCCACTTACTGAAAATAGTCCTAAAGACTCGACTTTGGACCCGACCAGGAACGTTTAATTAAAACTATTTATTAAAAATGTTGCTAATTATTAACATTAAAAAAATTTATTTTTACCTTTTCTTAATTACGTCAAAAGCTGTGGATTAAATGCAGTTGGATTCAATTATCGTTCCTGGATCGAATTGGACATCACTTTGAACTTTTCGGCTAAATAATTTTGCAACAAGACGCCATTTTAAGAGATAGAGGTCGGGCTTCAATTTTTACGTTGTCTGTACTAGAAGTCATCTCTGAGGGATCATCCGATAAATAAAGATCATATTTTATAAAAACAATATAAAATTTTATAAAAGCGATATAAAATTTTATAAAATCGATATAAAATTTTATAAAAACAAAATAACATTTTATAAAAACGACATAAAATTTTATAAAACCAATATAAAATGTTATAAAAACAATATAACATATTATAAAAACGATATAAAATTTTATAAAAACAATATAAAATTTTATAAAATCAATATAAACAAAATATTGAAAAAAAAAATTTTTATTTAACAATTTAGCCGGGAAAACATTAATTTTGCATAAAAATGAGCTTTACAGTTTGTTTGTTTGTTTATGTGCAATCGCTCCTTGAAATTTTGAATAGTATATTTTTCAGCGTATTGTCAGCCCACCCAGACTCTCTCGCGCATGCAGAACTCGCAATCCGGCGCGCCTGGCGCCCCGCAACCCGCTAGCACGCATAGTGGAGTCGAGCGCCGGCAGTACCGCGCGCGGCCGCTAGGCGGCGGCGGCTGGATTTTCGGCAGTCCACATAAAAGTTGGGACTCCGGCTCTATAAGTAAACCGGCCGATCCGAGGCCTGGCACTTCTTCCCCCCTTCCTACAGGGTAGAGCGAGTTCTGCATCAGCAGCATAGCGGGTGTTTCACACTGTGCCACGATTGCTCCTGATTTTTGTTCCGCAGAATAAAGGCTACTCTTAAATAAATAATTTTATTTATTTATTCCTACTCCATCCTACCCAACTGTCCCTGCCGTCCGTCTCTACTAGAGAACTGGAGGCCGAGCTCGAGCATAGTCAGATTTATCTGACAAGGGCGAACCGGGAGATCATTCTCCTGCGGCACCAGCTTCGAGCAGCAGCAGCGGCAGCAGACCGAGCAGCAACAACTGCAGCTCCGCCACCCCGCCAGAGAGGACTCTGGTCAACAGCGCCGTGGAGACGACGCCGCACCTCAGGGACTTCGGAGCGCAGACAACTCCAGCGAGCATCCGAGCCGCCTTCAGGACGCCGAGACCGGCCGCCGCCTTTCGCCCACCGGTGGAAATTGCGCCGCTGGACGACACGCTCTCGGCTGAGTGGCCTGGCCACGAAGAGGGCCTCGAGCTTGAGGTGCTCACTGCGCACCTACCTCCAACAGCCGGCCTGCCGCAGCGACCCCTCTCCGCTACCTACCGCTTCCTGAAGCCGAGCGAGCAGCCCACGGTGCTCAACTCCGTGATCAAGAAGATCGCGGCGAAGCGGGCGAAGCAGCCCACACCGAAGAAAGTCGGCTTCTTGCCGTCTCCAACGGTGCGCAAGAGGACGGCCCCTCTTCCCCCGGGGCGCTCAGTCCCCCGGGTCATCAGTGTGGAGTCGGTAGACATGCCGCTCCTGCACTGATCCCTTCGTCTCCTCGCGGAGGCAAGGAAGCGTGCCTTTGGACTACGGGCGGGGCGCTTTTTTAAGCGCCTGAAGCCAATTTTGTGTGAGCCGGTCCCCTGGACTGGCTCCGCAACCTAATGCAAACATAAACCCCGGGAGTTCACTCCTCCTTCCCCCTTTGCGACTGGGTGGTGTAGCCAACACTGAGTTGGGCGGGCTCTCTCTCGCCCAGACTCCCTCTAGAGTCGACGTGTGGAGGCTGAGCTGTGTCCGCTCCACACGCAACGAAGAAGCTCAACAGTCGGACGTGACTGCATCGTGGGACTTCCAGAGTCGACGAAGTCACCGCCACATGCGAGCAGCCCAACCGCATCCCCGTTCTCTCCGTCACCGAACCACGGTGTAAGCGTGACGTTACTCCGTTCGCATGCCGCCCTTTCTAAGGGAGCCAGCGTTAGCCCCGGGAGCACCCCGCTTACATCAGGCGTAAACTGAACACCGACATTCAAACAGCAATAGTGCAAAAACAAATAAAACTACGGATCTTACCTTTTGCACACTAAAAGTAGCATCAAGTTTAGATGGAAGTCTCAGCTTTAAAAGTCAATAAATGAAAGAGTTATGATTTTTCGAAAAATACAAGTTTCGTCTCTCAGATCTTAACAGCGGAGAGAGTAAAGAAAAACGTAGTATTTCATAAATTTGTAATCTTTTTGCTATTTAACATTAAAAGCTAAAACTTTATCCAAATATTGTTAGTGACAGGTACTTGATATCTGCAAAAAATAAGCCTTACAGTATTGTTTGTTTATGTGCAATCGCTCCTCGAAATTTTGTATAGTATATTTTTCAGCGTAAATTGAATATCGACATTTAAACAGCGATTGCACTTAAATAAATAATACTGCAAGTCTTATCTTTTGCATATGTCAAGTATCTATCAATAGCAAATGTTAAATAACAAAAAACTTACAAATTTTTGAAATACTATGTTTTTCTGTATTCTCTCCGCTGTTACAAGCTGCGAGACGAAATTTGTATCTTTTGAAAAATCGTAATGCTTTTGTTTATTAACTTTTAAAGCTGAAACTTCCGTCTAAAGTTGAAACAAGTGAGTACTTGTAGTGTGCAAATGGTGAGATCCTCAGGATTAAAGTAGCAAAAAATTCGCGAATTTTTGAAATACTATGTTTTTCTGTATTCTCTCCGCTGTTACAAGCTGCGAGACGAAATTTGTATCTTTTGAAAAATCGTAATGCTTTTGTTTATTAACTTTTAAAGCTGAAACTTCCGTCTAAAGTTGAAACAAGTGAGTACTTGTAGTGTGCAAATGGTGAGATCCTCAGGATTAAAGTAGCAAAAAATTCGCGAATTTTTGAAATACTATGTTTTTCTGTATTCTCTCCGCTGTTACAAGCTGCGAGACGAAATTTGTATCTTTTGAAAAATCGTAATGCTTTTGTTTATTAACTTTTAAAGCTGAAACTTCCGTCTAAAGTTGAAACAAGTGAGTACTTGTAGTGTGCAAATGGTGAGATCCTCAGGATTAAAGTAGCAAAAAATTCGCGAATTTTTGAAATACTATGTTTTTCTGTACTCTCTCCGCTACTAAGAGCGGAGAGACAAAATTTGCACCTTTCACATAATCGTAACACTTTTGTTTATTAACTTTTAAAGCTGAAACTTTCATCTCAACTTGAATCAAGTGAGTACTTTTAGTGTGCAAATGTGAGATCCTCAGGATTATTTGTTTTTGCACTATCGCTGATTGAATATCAATGTTCAGCTTACGCCGAAAAATATACTACATGAAATTTCAAGTAGCGATTGCACATAAATAAATAATAATACAAGGCTGGTTTTTATCATATCGACGCTCCCAACGAAGAGTAATGTAGTTCAAATCCCTTACGAAGACCAATCCACTTCATATTTGCAGCGAAAAATAGTGTGTATCAGATTTTTGCACAGGAAAGTAGTTTATTTCATAATTCCCAGCGAAACAGTATCCCAGTTGAAATGTTACAGCAAAGATTAGTGCAGTTCATAATTTTGCAGCGAAGACTAGTACAGTTCATAATTTGCAGCGAAGAGTAGTTCAGTTCATTAGACCCTCCGCGACTAACCATTAATTTAGTTTTACAATATAAAAAACAAGATAAAACGTGTATCCCCCTCAATTCATTAACCGATTGGCTAATATCACCGGCACACAAAAAAAAAGTCTCAGTCGTTTTGACCGGACCCATATATTCTTATGTATTTTGACGCGCTGAATCCGAATCTGATATCAGTTTTGTCCATACACCCCCAAAATTTTGAGTAAATTGCGAAAAACCGTAAAAATCAGTAAAAATCGTGCAAAATCGCACTTTTAGACGTTGGTAAACGTTGGAAAATTTTTTTATGAGTGTGTTATACATGACTTTAGTGTATATCTACCCGCTGAACCCAAATCTTGTACCAGTTTTGGCCGTACACCCCAAAAATTTTGAATAAATTGAAAGAAACCATGAAAAATCGTGAAAAAACGGTAAAAATCGTGAAAAATCACATTTATAGATGTTGGTAGATGTTAGAAAAATTTTCTTGTAGTCTATTATATATGATTTTCGTGTATTTTTACGCGCAGAATCTGAATACGACGTTTGTTTTACTCTAGCACTCCAAAATTTTGAATAAATTGCGAAAAAACGGGAAAAATCGTGAAAAATCGTAAAAAAACCCCATTTTTAGACGTTTGTAGATGTTAGAAATCTTTTTTAGTAGTGTATTATATATGATTTTAGTGTATTTTTGCGCGTAGAATCTGAATACGATGTTTGTTTTACTCTAGCACCCCAAACATTTTGAGTAAATTGCAAAAAAACGGGAAAAATTAGTAGAAATCGTGAAAAATTGGTAGAAATCGTGAAAAATTTGTAGAAATCGTAAAAAATCGTATTATTAGATGATTGTAGGTGTTAGAAAGTTTTCATATTAGTGTGTTATTATACATGATTTGTGATGTATAGTGTATTTCGATGAACTAGAAATATATAAGAAATTCTGCTTTTACACAGTTCTTCTTTTGTAGCGGACTCGTTTTTCATCAAATGACCTGTGTAATGGATTTGTCTTTCTCTTTCTGCTGTCCTCTCTTCTGTCTCTCTTTAACATCCAGCAAAAATCAGCCATCATATTTATATCCCATCTTCCTTAATATCGAATCTCCATTTCACTTATGTCTTGATGGAATCGTTCACCTTCCTCTTCACTATAATCTCCTAAATTTGCGGGAAAGTAGTCGATGTGAGAGTGTAAGAAGTGTAATTTTAGGTTCATCAAACAACCCAAGTTTTTGTAATTTTTTAGTAACTCTTCGACTATCTTCTTGTAATCCTTACTTTTTATATTTCCTAAAAAGTTTTGAGAAACATTTTTAAAACTTTGCCAGGCTGCTTTCTCAGTGTCGTCCATGGTTGTAATAAAATGGTCATCTTCAAAAAGTCGACGAATTTGTGGACCATCAAAAATACCCTCTTTTAACTTGGCATCACTTATTCCAGGAAACTTTTCTTGTAAGTAACGAAAGCAGTCTTGTTCTTTGTTCAAAGCTTTAACATACTGTTTCATAAGACCTAATTTAATATGCAGTGGTGGTAGCAGATACTTTGAAGGTTCTATTAATGGCGTGCATACAATGTTCTTTGATCCTGGAATTAAGTTAGTTCTCTTTTCCCATTCTCTCTTAACGTAGTGATTTACTCTGTCTCTACTGTCCCACAAGCATAAAAAACAGGGATATTTTGTAAAACCAGATTGCTGACCTAAGAGTATAGTAGCAATTTTCAGATCGCCACAGATTTGCCATTGATGTTGTGAGTACTTTATATTATCCAATACTATCTTCAAGTTTTCATAAGTTTCTTTTAGCTTTGTTGAGTGAGCTATTGGAATTGGTGCGAATGTATTACCATTGTGGAGAAGAACGGCTTTCAGACTTCGTTTCGATGAATCAATAAAGAGTCTCCATTCAAAATGTGGCAAAATCTCGCAGTGTCTTCACTGACAAATTGAAATTGATTTATACTAAATGCTTTGATATACCAAACAAAGTTTGTGGTCGTTGCGATAAAATGTTACGTAAGTGGGAAAAGACCAAAGAAACCAAGCATTTACTTTTTACGAAACCTATGATCTGGTCTACACCATCCTCTGGAGATGATTGTTTATTTTTGTATGACGGATATCGCCGGTTACACATCTGCGACTAAAGCTAAAATTTCGTATGCCAACGTTTCTTCGGTCGTACGACCAATAAAAGGGATACTATTAGGTAAGGCAGTACATTCTACAGCCATGGATGTGGACGTTTATAGTGAGGAAAAAATGATGGAAGTTGATGAATCCTCGGATAACGAAAATACTGATGAAGATCAATACCTGCCAGCTGATCAGATAAAAGCTCCTCAATCCTTTACTCAAGAAGAATTGAATGATCTTATAAGAGATCTAGGTTTACCTAAAGACGGAGCAGAATATTTAGCGGCAACACTTAAGAAGAAGAACTTGTTGGCAAAAGGAACAACTTCTTACTTTTATCGTGATAGGGAGAAGAAGTTTAGGAAATTTTTTACAAAAGATACAGAAAATTCACTGACACACTGTTCGGATGTTAAAGGATTGGTGGATGAATTGAAACCAAACATATACAAAGATGAAGAATGGAGACTCTTTATTGATTCATCGAAACGAAGTCTGAAAGCCGTTCTTCTCCACAATGGTAATACATTCGCACCAATTCCAATAGCTCACTCAACAAAGCTAAAAGAAACTTATGAAAACTTGAAGATAGTATTGGATAATATAAAGTACTCACAACATCAATGGCAAATCTGTGGCGATCTGAAAATTGCTACTATACTCTTAGGTCAGCAATCTGGTTTTACAAAATATCCCTGTTTTTTATGCTTGTGGGACAGTAGAGACAGAGTAAATCACTACGTTAAGAGAGAATGGGAAAAGAGAACTAACTTAATTCCAGGATCAAAGAACATTGTATGCACGCCATTAATAGAACCTTCAAAGTATCTGCTACCACCACTGCATATTAAATTAGGTCTTATGAAACAGTATGTTAAAGCTTTGAACAAAGAACAAGACTGCTTTCGTTACTTACAAGAAAAGTTTCCTGGAATAAGTGATGCCAAGTTAAAAGAGGGTATTTTTGATGGTCCACAAATTCGTCGACTTTTTGAAGATGACCATTTTATTACAACCATGGACGACACTGAGAAAGCAGCCTGGCAAAGTTTTAAAAATGTTTCTCAAAACTTTTTAGGAAATATAAAAAGTAAGGATTACAAGAAGATAGTCGAAGAGTTACTAAAAAATTACAAAAACTTGGGTTGTTTGATGAACCTAAAATTACATTTCTTACACTCTCACATCGACTACTTTCCCGCAAATTTAGGAGATTATAGTGAAGAGGAAGGTGAACGATTCCATCAAGACATAAGTGAAATGGAGATTCGATATCAAGGAAGATGGGATATAAATATGATGGCTGATTTTTGCTGGATGTTAAAGAGAGACAGAAGAGAGGACAGCAGAAAGAGAAAGAGAAATCCATTACACAGGTCATTTGATGAAAAACGAGTCCGCTACAAAAGAAGAACTGTGTAAAAGCAGAATTTCTTATATATTTCTAGTTCATCGAAATACACTATACATCACAAATCATGTATAATAACACACTAATATGAAAACTTTCTAACACCTACAATCATCTAATAATACGATTTTTTACGATTTCTACAAATTTTTCACGATTTCTACCAATTTTTCACGATTTCTACTAATTTTTCCCGTTTTTTTGCAATTTACTCAAAATGTTTGGGGTGCTAGAGTAAAACAAACATCGTATTCAGATTCTACGCGCAAAAATACACTAAAATCATATATAATACACTACTAAAAAAGATTTCTAACATCTACAAACGTCTAAAAATGGGGTTTTTTTACGATTTTTCACGATTTTTCCCGTTTTTTCGCAATTTATTCAAAATTTTGGAGTGCTAGAGTAAAACAAACGTCGTATTCAGATTCTGCGCGTAAAAATACACGAAAATCATATATAATAGACTACAAGAAAATTTTTCTAACATCTACCAACATCTATAAATGTGATTTTTCACGATTTTTACCGTTTTTTCACGATTTTTCATGGTTTCTTTCAATTTATTCAAAATTTTTGGGGTGTACGGCCAAAACTGGTACAAGATTTGGGTTCAGCGGGTAGATATACACTAAAGTCATGTATAACACACTCATAAAAAAATTTTCCAACGTTTACCAACGTCTAAAAGTGCGATTTTGCACGATTTTTACTGATTTTTACGGTTTTTCGCAATTTACTCAAAATTTTGGGGGTGTATGGACAAAACTGATATCAGATTCGGATTCAGCGCGTCAAAATACATAAGAATATATGGGTCCGGTCAAAACGACTGAGACTTTTTTTTTGTGTGCCGGTGTATTTAATAGTAAACTAGTAAGTCTTGCCTCGCTCGCTAGTGCTCGCTCGGCTACTTTTGTGGTTATTATTATGGACTGTAAATAATCTAATAAATATTAATTAGTCGCTAAGATTTTCAATTATTTGGTTGTGTTAATTTAATTTTAAAACAGTCTTGTGAAATATAATATTATAAAATATAGTGAGTATGAATTAACTATTTGAATAATTTATTAATAATTTTACATTCGGAGGTAAAGTTATCGTTGTTTCTGGAGATTTCCAGCAAACATTACCAGTTGTAAAACATGGCGATAGAACAAGAATTATTGAAAACTGTGTAAAAAATAGTAACATGGAGAAATGTAGAACATAGGTCTTTAAAAGAAAATCTTAGAGTTAATAATAATGCCATCGAATTTAAACAATGGCTTCTTAATGTTGGAGACGGTAAAGTCAATATTAATTTTGAAATGAAGAATGATTTGATTAAAATTCCAAATGATGTTTTAACAAATAAAGAAATGATTATGGATTTTTTGGTAGTAGTTTTAATAATATTACTGACGTTCATAAGAAAGTTATCTTAGCTCCAAGAAACATTGATGTGTAGATGATCAATGATGAAATTATAAGTAAAGTTTATGAGGAAATGAAAGAATATTATAGTATTGATACAGCTTTAGACAACGAAGATAACAATTTACAAAATGTATTTCCATAGGAATTTTTGAATTCATTAACACCAAATAGATTACCTCTGCATATACTACCTTTAAGAAAAGGAGCGATTGTAATTCTTTTACGAAATCTTAATTAAAATGAAAGTCTTTGTAATGGTACACGATTAATTGTAAGACGATTGATGGATTACAATATTAGTGCCGAAATAATTAGTAGTTACAAATCTGGAACTACTACAGTAAAACCCCGTATTGATTTAACATCATCTAACGAAGAATTGACATTTATATTAAAGTGACGACAATTGTTATTGAGATTAGGACATGCCACGACTATTAATAAATCGCAAGGTCAAACATTTAACAAAGTTGGAATATACTTACCAAATTCAGTTTTCAGCCATGGACAATTGTCACCCTCTTACGGTCTCGTGTAAATCCTTCTGAAGTAACTCCAGGTAGTCGGCTAGTCTTCAGCGGCAAGTCGTGATGACGAGGTTAGACGCACACCGGTACCTGGTCTGGTCGTAAAAGGCGCTGCGCTGATGGAGTCGAGGGTTTATAAAGACTCGACCTCCTATTAGACAGTAGCTTAACAATTTAATTGTGGGGATACCCGCAGCCAATCAACACTCGCCACCGAAAGAAGGATTACAAAAGTATAAACGCGGCGACACATATGAAAATGCTGAGCTGATCTTAAAACGCCCGAAACCCGGTCATACCATTGCTCAACCAGCACACGAGGCTGGTATATTGCAATATAACCACCGTCAGCGTACTCACACACACCCACACAAGTCGTACGTTACACATGTCGAAATCAATGATTAATCAATCAATCGCGGGACCTTACAAATGCATAAGTATACCAAAATTAGACTTTAGAACAAATGAAAAAATTTTTAGGAAAGATTAACGGTAAAAAAAGTAGATGAGAATGTTCTATGGGATCTAGCAAACAAAACGGTAGGTCAGAAAAGCCAAAAAACATTCATCTAACTTAGTATGGACAAATTCAATGCTACTAGCTACGCTCAGCCCAGTATTTTTAATAGTGCCAGATATGTAGCTAACAACTTCTCCTACCTTAACTTGGACCAATATTACCCAGCTCATGATAATAAAGGATTTTCTCTGGATATGCTCTTTAGGGAACCAGGAGCCATTAGTCAAATTGACTTCTGCGATCCTCTTCTGCCTGTGGGCCCTCATCATCTACCGCTATTTGTACATACTAACTTTACTACTCCGTTAATTGATAACCATAAGATACTTTTATATGGCCGATTACTTGTCATTTAATTCTAAACTTGACGCGATAAATTGGCCAGCGGTTCTGTCTGAAGACTCGGTAGAGAGTTGTGCTAAATATTTAGGTATAGTATTAAATAATCTTGTTGAAGAATATGTTCCTTATAAATATAGTAATAAGTCATCGTTTTCGCAGTGGTACTCTCCGTATATAATTAGTCTAATTATTGATAAGAAAAAGGCGCACGCTAAGTTTAAGAGGTCTCACTTGGACTCTGATTGTATTGTTTTCAAAAAACTATGAGCTAACTGTTTGCGGCGATCAAGAGCTGATTATAGAGAATATCTAAATGATATAGAAAGCAGGGTTAAAACTAATCCTAAGTCCTTTTGGTCTTTTGTTAGACGAAACTCAGGTAACTCGGAATTACCTTGAACTACTAGTTTTAATGGTATATTAGCTGTTAATGATTTAAGTATTGCAGATCAATCTTCCAGTTCCTTTCCTGCTTATTATTCTACGTCAAATACCACATTTTTACCACGTATGTTGAATATGTCCCTAATTGACTCTATGTCTATTACACGTCAAGAGTTATCTACTGCAATAAATAATCTTAAAGACTCTACTACGTTGGGACCTGATGGTATACCTGCGTTTTTCATTAAAAGATACATGTCGTCACTAATCGAGCCGTTATTATACATTTTTAATCAACCTTTGAATAATGGAATATTTCCTAATTCTTGGAAAACATCTTTTGTAAATCCTATCTTTAAAAGTGGGTATAGGAGTGATGTACCGAATTATATACCGATAAGTATAATAAGTTGTATACCAAAAATGTTGGACATGATTGTCACAAATAGGCTAAGTGACCTACAATGTAGTCATTTTGTAGTGGAACAACATCGTTTTGTTAGAAATAGATCCACTCTAACTAACTTATTGGTCTTTACGAATTATATTACTCAATCAATGTGCATGAGAGAGTGCTCCCCGTGGGAGAAAAGAATTCCCGCTTCTGACGTCACAGGCGTGAGAGCGTACGTACGCGATCCCGGGAATCGGTCCGCGCGTAGTAGCCGTAACACGAGATAGGAGTCCGTGCGATGTAAACACGCTTGGCCTGGCCTTGCCAGCGTACACACATGTGTACAGTACGCGTGTACTGTTGCAATACATTTCTATATTACTGGCAGACAACAAATTGTTAAAGTTAGAAATTCACAGTCAGGACCAATTCCAGTAGTCTCTGATGTTCCGCAGGGGTCATATCTGGGCCCTTTGTTATTTGTGATTTTTATAAATGATCTGGTCGATGTACTGAGTTATTCAAAAGTTGTTATTTATGCAGGCAACTTAAAAATATTCAAGTCTATTCAGTCTCCTATGGACTGTAGTGATCTCCAAAGAGATTTCCTTGCAATTAATAAATAGTCAACCGAAAATGGGCTTTCATTAAATATATCGAAGTGCAATGTTATAACGTTTCACAGGTCTTGTAATCCACACTTATATGACTATAAATTAGATAATTCTATTATATCTAGAGTCTCTGTCATTAAGGACCTAGGTATTTATATAGACAGCAGTCTAACATTTACTAACCATATATACTATATAATAAGTAGAGCATCTAAAATGCTAGGATTCATATCTCATTTCTCTAATGATTTTTCTAGTGGCATTACAAACGTTCACCTTTACAAGACATTAATCTTACCGTTATTCACTTATTGTGTGCAAACATGGCGACCTGTCTATAATAATTCATTATTACTTTTTACATCTATTCAACATTGATTATTAAGAACAGCCGCAAGGTTATATAGAATACGCTTTCGTAGATTTGATCATGACTACGGTATGCTTATGAAAACGTTCAAAGTAGTAAACATACAGGGTCTCTTTGACTGTCATGATGCATTATTGGTATAGATTAGCTAAAGGTTTTATCAATATCCTTTGCAGTGACTTTAATGTGACGTCGGAGATTGAGAGGAAATCATCCCTGACACTCTCCAACGGACGGGTCGGTGAGAAGCACGTTGCACTTCTCAACTCTTGCCAAATTTTTGAGCCTATCGCAAGATAATAGATCGGGCTTGGCTTTAACGAAAATTTGAGCCGAATAGAGAAAAACGAGGAAATAGATACTCGTCGATAAAGATTAGTGGCAAGGAGTCGCGGATCTGCATGGAACGAAAAAATGTTTGAATGGGATGAATGGGAGTGCATTCCACAGTAACAGATGTGCCGTTGAATTTCAATCTTGCATTGCGTTACGCTGGTTTCGGTGAAATCGTTGAGCTGCAGAAGTTGAATGTAATGTTGTGTGGTATTGACGGTCGATGGAGGTAGATTGCAGTCGCCGACATCACGTAGGGATATGGTGGTGACGCTCATCTGGCGAGACCCGCAATAGTATCCTATGAGTCCTGACGTGCAGGCTATTATAGAGAAGATTAAGAAAAAAGTGAAATGCATCTTTTGATATTGCAGGCATAGCTTGTTTTTTGTCACTAAAATATCAAAAGATATTTTAGTGACAATGCAGTGTAAGATGTTTACTCAGAGTGCTCTGAGTCTTTTAGTAGTTGATTGATTTTCTTTTTATTTGTGATTGTATCGTTTATATGAGAGATTCGTAGTCGATTGGTATTGACAATCTTATTTTTCTTTTTCGAAATTTGGATCCGGACGTTATGGGAATCAATTATTTCAGTGATCTTATACGGTCCAAAGTAGTTATTTTGGAATTTTTTGGCTTTGCTTCCTCTACATAAGTAGATGTAATCACCCAACTTGAAATTTCGTGGATTTAAATGTCTATCATAGTATTTTTTTTATTTGTACTTGGATTTTACTAAATTGTCATAAACTAACTTACGTACCCCATTTAAGCGGGTAACTAAATCTACTATATAATTCTGATAAGTGGGTAACATGTCACCTTCCCGTAATGGATCACTTGAGGGTAGTCTGGCTAGTCTTCCGAATACAACCTCATAAGTTGTGTGTTTTGTACTTTCCTGAACGCATGTATTGTAATTTCGTATGGATAGGTCTATCCAAACATCCCATTCGTTATCTTTATCAGTGTACATTTTTAGAAATTCACTTAAAGCATGATGAGACCTCTCAATTGAGCCATTGGACTGGGGATGAAAAGCCGTTGTCTTAATTTTCTTGATTTTAAATCGCGTAGCAACCCGACCCATCACTTAAGGTAAGGGATAAGCATCTTTGACAGTTATCTCATTTAACTTGCGAAAATCGGATACCAATCGATAAGTCATTATTGTTTTACATTAATGGGTATATCAGTGGTAGTGACTATTCTATGCTTAATATTGGTAGCAGAGCCTAAATGCTCTCCTTCTAATAAAAATCTATCGTGATACTTATTTACTAACTTGGTTACTTGGCTTGTAATTATGAAGTAATTGGTACTAGATTTAAATCTTTGAAAATTTCTTGCTGTGTGACATGGAATATTTCTCTTTGTGTAGTCTCTTTTTGCTCAAGTTTATCCTCAACCTGCATAGCCTTCACCGTGATCCTGTAATTGGCTAAATATCCATCGGAGTCAGATGTAAGTTCCAGATCACTCAAATCCTGGATATCATCTAATAGCTGTGTCAGTGTTTCCGTTGAAGGGTTCGCTGTCGTACTAGTTATTGATCCAGAATCTAACCCATGTTCAGATATACTCTCTTGTAGGTCTACGTATTTTCTCTTGAAGGTTGGAGTCGAATCAGAGATATGAGATTTGATCACTATGGAATCCTCATCTTCATTCTTATACTTGTCAGTAACCATTTCCTGAAGAGTTGTGGTAGAGGTTGGATCTCGCTTGATAACTAATTCTATGGTTAGTGGCATGGCATTCTTGTATATTATAGGAACGGTGATTTCGTTTATTGAATAACCATTCTTCTCGAAGTCAATGGTACCTTGCGTCTGATGAAAAAACGCAGCTCCCAATATTCCTTCACATGGTATAGAAAAGTCATCAGGTACTATGTGAAAAATACCTTCTGTTCCAAAAAGTTTCACTTCCGCTATTCCAAGGGTCTTAGTAAGCCCTTGTCCAATACCTTTTAGATAATTGATCTCTGAGGGTTTTATTTCACAGATTGAAGGTATCATAGAATACCTAAGTATATTTACTTCAGAACCTGTATCCAACATCAATCGACCTGGTTTATAGTCAGGTGGATTGAGTATGTTGATATAGGGAATGCATGATTTTGGATCCTGTATATGTATATTGATAATCCTTCCCAATTCCACTTCATAGTAGGGATTGTCCTTTTGGTGAAAAGTCATGTTATTGTTGTTCAGGGTAAACATTCTAGAGGGGAAATCTATCTTTCCGTTATTTTGTTTAAATAGAGGTTCTCCGAGGATTTCTTCAAATGGAATCTCGAGTTCATTAGGTGCAACAATGAAATTAATTTTTGTGCCTAATAAAGTCATTTCTACTGTACCTAGTGAAGTAATGGGTTCAGATCCTATTCCCTTTAACTCGAGCAGTCGGTCTTTTTGTATTAGTGATTGGTCTAAGACAGCGTTGACTTGAATAATGTTTACCTCAGATCCGGTAACTAGCATAAAATTGAGGCTAACATTCTTTGCAGGGTTTAAAAACTGAACGTAAGGAATTAATTTACTGGGTCCATTTAATTTAACCGTTCCGACCTTTCTGGGTGGTGTCTCTATATTTTCTTTGAGAGGTTCGTTCAGCTGGACATGTAATCCTACTGAACCAGCATACTTTCCAATATTCCCATCTCCTCGTTTCACAATTCGGGAGCGTACATTCTTTGATTCAGAGACGGTGGTTCGGTTACATATGTCGTCGTTGGTTCTCATTTATTTGCTTGTTTGCTGGAACAAATCGAACCTTTATCAAATTCACTTCTGACCCGGTGTCCAGCATGAGCTCTCCACGGTTAGAAGAAGGTGGATGTAATATAGCTATATAAGGAACAGATGTTTCATACTTGTAAGTTGTTAATCTTAAGATTTGATGTTTTGTATAGTCATTGTTGGTCAGTAAATAGATTGGCCATTCCTGTGAGTTCATAGCAAAAATCTTTCTATCAAAATCTAAGGTTGCGCCTCTGGTTCTCAAATCCATTTCTCCCAGAATACCACTGAATTGAATGGGAAAATCATCTGATATTACTGCGAATCTCGAATCGGTTTTGAGTGAATAGCAATTGCTGGCGGTGTGATCAGGCTTTTGACAAACTTGGCAGACTACTGTATTTTGTCTGCTAATATACGAGGTAGTAGGGTGGTCTTAGGCTGTAACAAACATTAGCCAGATGTCCTGGTTTTTGGCACATCTGACATATAATTTAGGTGCGGGTTTGTTGGGATTCGTTCTGTTTACATGATTTTGCAGAATGTCCAATCTTGCTACATATCTGGCATTTTTTTATTTGTTTGCAATGACTACCTGTGTATCCTTCCTGTTGGCAAATCTGGCAGGTCATCCTCATCTTTAATAACCCTTGAGCATGTGCAGTACAATGTTCTAGGGCATGGCCGGTTTCGTTGCAAAATTGGCATTTAATATTGCAGCTACATTTCTCTTCATTGGAGGCCTTACAGACAGAGTAGGCGAATATCTTTTTTCTCGCGCCACCCAGGGCAGCTCTGTCTGGATTGTCACGTAAACGTATTTCTTTTTGATTCGCCAATTTCCTTTCAATGGCGATTGCTTTTTTTACAATATCGGTTATGGCGTCATTGGGTGCAGTGTTCAATCTCTGTGCAATTTCAGAAATTAAATCTCTCTTGAAACATTCGATTACATCCCTTTGAGTAGAAGTTTGAAATTCCTCAGGAAGTGTTCCATTCTCGATCATGTATGATTCCAATACACGGTTTCCTAGATCTTTTACTCTATTTGCAAAACTGATAACTGTTTCATTGGAGTGCTGAAATTCATTTCCCATATCACCTAATAATTGAGCCACTGTTCTTGTAGGTGAGTAGATACTTTTCAAGAATACTAATAATAAATCTATGGTTGCAAAGCTCAGTCCCATCACTGCTTGGCGAGCTTCACCTTGGATCTTTCATCTAATCAACCTTGTCAGATTCTGTACTGCCGTGGGCTCTACCATATCTTTTGCCTCCAAGCAGGCTTCAGAGAATTGACTGAAAAGAACATTATTTCCGTCAAACTCTGGAATAACCCGCGAAGCCTCTTTAACGAATACAACTTGGTTAAGTTGTAGAGGATTGGCAGCGCCGTTGGCTCCATGTTGTCCGCCTCCAATCATATTGTTTATAGGTACTTCTTCTAGGGGTAAATCAGGACCAATTGGAGGTGGATATAATTCTTCGTTTACAGAAATTAAACTTAATCTAGGAGCAGACGGTCGAGGAATGTTAGTATTTCGTCTAGAAGATGGCGAACTTGGGCCACTGTCAATAGGGTAGTCTTCGTATCACTCTTCTATATTCTTAGGAAAAGGTAATAGCTTTTCCTCGAGTTGTTCAGTGGTCAAAGATTTTTCCAGGTCTCGCAGCCCTTTTATAATACTGTCCGCTGCTGATTCTGGGTCTGAATCTCCTAAACTGACCAGAGTCGCATCACCGTCAATTGACGCTGCAGGGGTCGAACTTTTCCCTAGACCTTTTAGATCAAACAAAGTATCTGAGTCTTGGTCTATGTCTTTTCCTAGGTTTGATTTATCCTGATCACTCTCTTCGTTTTCAGTAGCAGTAGCAGTGGTTGAAGAGCTTGAACTAATGTTCTGACTCAGATTATCCAGAGGAATTCGTGGTCTTCTACGAAAAGGATCCTGCTCTTCTAGAGACTCTATAGGATTTTCCCTAGGGATTTTATCTCGCCTTTTGAAAGGATCAAAATTAGCCAGGTCTTCGGCACTGAAGTGACTAACCCCTACATTCTTCGCTACTTGTCGGGTAAGCTTCTTCTTATGATTCATATACCTCTTATAGCGTGAGTGTTTCAACACTATTGGTATAATTATGTATTAACTTAGTATATATTTGTATTCAATGAGTAAATTATTCAGATTATTAAAAGTATCTGAAGGAATTTTAACTTCTTCCTTATTAAAGAATTCTTCGAGTGCAAGTAATAATTGACTTAATGGTAATTGTACATTTAAGAATAATTCGCGTTGTAGCCCTGTTTTAAAATATATTCCCGTAGTAAAGGATTTGCTAATATTTTGTATTCTCAAGATTAATCGGTTTAGAAGTAACTCGGGGAAACCAGAAAATGTACCTGGTTGTTTTTTAATGGTAGGTATTAAATATCCTTACAGTTGTATCTTATAGTTTTTATCTTATTACTATTATATTGTCGCGTTTCGGGATGAATTAAAACTACTTTAGGTTTTCTAAACGCAAATTTTTCATTAAACCCTAGAGTTAAATTATAAGTTGCAATCAGGTGAAATTTAATTACTAATTCCACATTTATTTCAGTCAAATTCATTAATAATGTAAATCAAAGTAGAAACACAAAGGTTAGTGGGGTAAGGTAATATAAATAAATTTTTTTTATACTTTATTTGATTAAAAGGAAATAAATTTGTTTTTATTTTTCACTAATATTATAAGGTGAATAATCTTTTAAATGTTATTTTATACGACGTTTTCCCTTTCATGGTTAGGTAGGGAGTGACTGGTACTCTGAAGTAGGAATCCCGGGGTTCGTGAGGTGAGCTCGCCCTTGGTTTTCCTCCTCTCGAACACTCGCTACTGCCCTCACTATTTGGATCTGTTGCAGAGGTGTAGCAAGGTGAAGGCCAAGAGGATTCGTCTGAATGATGTGAGGGACTAGGGTATCCTGGAAGTGATAGAGGGGTTAAGGGGGCGAAGCTAATAGGTGAATAATATGGACGAGGGGATGGATGGATAGGGCTACTCCTTACAGAACTAATAGTGAGGTAGTAGGGACTGTTAGTGTCTCCCCTTGAGACAGGACTGGAGGCATCGGTATCCTGGTAACTCACTGAGGACAAAAGAAAATTTTTCGGGACTACTAAACTGTTGCAAACGATATAATTGTTTTTTTGTTTTTATTTTAATCTAAAGTAAGATTCTAAATTTAAAGGTATGGGTAATCTTAATTAACTAAGTGTAAATATTACTAGTGGTATAGTTAATCGAGGGAAGGGAAGTAAGGGTGTAGGATTAGTATGGTTGCCACTCTTTGCTCTCAACAGGGTTGGGTGCTGTTTGTAAGTGGAAGGATAGGAATAACTAAAAAGAATAGAGGAAACAATAAGGCTCTTTTGTTGTGATTTAATACTTTGACCTTTGGGTCTTATAGTTTATTTATTATAAAACTAGGTTTACAAATAATTGATTATATATTCTTTTTATTTAATGTTTAATATATTACAAAAATAAGGGGTATTTATGTTATATATATATTTTAATAGGTTAAAAAATTTTATTTTATTGCTAGCTGATTAAGGACTCCGGTCAGGATTTCTATTTCTTCAGAGGTTACAGGTGAATTCTCTTTAATTCGTTTGAGACCCAAATAAGTTACCCAAGCAGTATAACTCAAAATGTGCTGAATCTCGGTCAGGTTTTTAGTCAGTTCCGACTCTTTTTCATACAGGGATTTCGTCCGATTGTCAATTATGTAATACAATGCAGAAATTCGGCTTTGAATTAATCCCCGATGCGCTATGCGGGCGTCTGCTTCATCACTGAGTCTGTCGTAAAGATCGTTCTGCACTTCTCTGACCTCCACTAATTCTTTCTGAACTTGGAGCACCGTGCTCTCGAGTTCCCCGAATCGAGTTAATATTTGCTTCAAAAGCTTTTCCGTGGGGTTTATCTATAAGCAAAAATGTGTAGGAAAATTGTTAGTTGGGGAATAAACATTACAGAAATTTTTAAGTAAGTTAATATTATTATTACTCCTTGAAGGATAGGTGATAAAATTAGAATTATATAAGAAGATTCTTATTTTAGTTTAAGTATTTCTTAGTTTTTGTTTATTATTAAAAAGGAATAATACAAATTTCTTATCTAATACAGAGCTTATTGAAAGCCTTTTCTAGTTTACAAATTTCGGTATCATTATTCTGCTGATTATTTTGCAGTTGGGTAAAACCCCTTAAAGTGGCTTTTGTCACACTACACAAAAGTCCTTTAATTATTGTAACCTCAGCTTTTAATGCAGAAGTGCTTTTTGTGGATTGATATAATTGTTCGATCAGGGTATGCTGCACCCTGTCATGTGTTGCGACAATATCCGACAAATTATCAATATTTAATTTATTTACCATGTTTTCATTGGTATGTTGCGATCCTAATTTTTTTATAGATTCTAAACCGGGCGATAAATTGTTCACGATTGTGTCTACTAATAAATTATAATTGGTTTCTAATTCATGGTTTCGTCTTGATAGTTCGGTAATTATTTCCTCCAGTTCCGCAAACCGCTCGCTGACTGCAGGAGTGCCGAAATCGTAGTTAAATGGCGGAATCACTGTAACAATCAAGTAAAATTTCTCTTATTTTTCCTCTAAGAATTTATCCTTTAAGAGAAAAGGAAATTTTTATTCTTAAATGTGTAGTCCTCCCTTAATAGAGTATTACTATCCTCAATAATCCATAGCTCCTAGCTAAGGGACACGGAATATCTAGGTTTAGTATAAAGTAAAAAAAGGGAATTTCAACTGTAATACTACAGTCGTATTTCTCGTTCTCTAGCCAGTAATAAACGTCTTGAAAAATTACTTTATAATGCCTTATACTTTGTATAATTTCCTCTATATGGTAATGTGATTCAAGTGTTTCTGATTTTATTAATATTTGGTTATTTATTACTTTAAAATATCGGAGTGGTAGATCGCTAGTTTACGAATTATCGTAAAAATTGGTTCGCAAAGGTGCTCCGGCAATTGAATGAAAGTGGCGGTGTTTATTGACCCTTCTGCTACTCGTAAATATTCGTAAATTCGCTTACGATACCTTATTATTTTTGTTCGATGGTTTATATCTAACTTTTCGTTTATTAAATAAATTTTTATATTTGTCTTTGAGAAGTTAGCCTTAAACACTTGACGTAGATTATAAGCGGATCTAATATGTAATATGATTAATTCACATTCCGCATCTCTTTGTAATTTCATTAGTTTATTGATAATAATTTATTTGCAAGACAATATCCGTTAAATTTAACAATTGCTCGATATTTATAATAAGAATAATATAAATAAGCGATTTGTTTATCGTTAATAAAGTAAAAATGATTCCCGATAAGTGAGAATTTCCTTAGGCGCGCGTAGTGTGATTATACGAATAGACTCGAAAACTGACAATGGCGGTGGTACCAGTAACGCGATTCTGCTCGATCTAGACTTTAATACATATTGTCACGGACTTAAGCCGTGGCAGCTCAGGTGTCTCCGCCGACGATGCGCAAAAGCGTCGTCAGCAAGAGACACCACCGCCGACTGTTGCCAGGCGCAAAGGTGCAGATCATGCACACGCATTAACATCAATTCACCCGCTTCGGAGTTACTTCTCCACCCGAAGGCAAAGAACCCTCAGCAATATCCGTAACATACTTGGCATCCCTTGAAACTTCGGATCGAGAGTAGGATTCCGCCAGCAAGAATTTTCCTCCAACACTTGGGAAAATTCAGCTTAGCAGCAGACAACGACTTACTCGTATGGGACAACGAGGCGTTGCTCCTACAACACTAATCCAACCATTCGAACCTCGACCTTAACTGAAGGATAAAAGAGACCGACGAGGCTTGAGAGACAACTCAAGCTCAACAAAAAAAAAAATCGAGCACTCTGCCAAGCGCAGTGCAACAACGCAAGAGTTCACACTCTTTGCTCAACAAGCCGACCTTCGGCCCTCAAAGTCCATCTGGACCACCTAAGCCCACCTGGGCCAACGGCCAACCAGCCCAGCAGCCATCGACGCAGCACCACCGGCGCAGCTCTGCAGCCATCGACGCAGCACCACCGGCGCAGCTCAGCAGCCATCGATCCAGCACCACCGACTCAGCTCAGCAGCCATCGTTTCGGTACAGCGCGACACTCAGCTCAACTCATCTCTCCAGGACCGCCCAGCTCACCATGGACCCAGCAACATTAGCAGTCGTCGTACTGTAAGTCTTTTCGATTTTTACCGGCGTGGCATATTTTCTCAAAAAAAAAAAAAAAAATATTATAAATTTGCGTGAGTGCGTGCGAGTGCCCCAGCGAAAAACAGTATTAATTCACTGTCTCGATGTAACGTCGTGCAACGAGACACCCGCGGTAGTAATAACTTATCCCTCGCCCAACAATTTTCACGGCCGCGAAAGGACTAATGTAGCGCAGGTCTAGCAGGACCTCGCTAAGATCGGGCGAAAGCGATCCGGAAGGCGACGCGCGCAGAGACAAGTATGTGCGGAAAATGTTTCGCTTAGATCGAAAATTGTCACCTCTAACGCGTCGCGCTTATTATAAGAGTATGGAGAAGCTACGATCGAGTGAATCGGAGACCGAAAAGGCACCGCCGGGGCCACTAAAAGTCAGTGGTCGCGCCCTCCCAGGAAAGAAAATCGGGTAAAATAAATACGAGTGGCCGACAGAGATCGAACAGTTCGTTGAGCCGAATCACAAAAGGGACGAAAATGCTCAACTAGCAAAACCACCGCCACCCGACCCACTTGACGAACTCGAACAGAAAATAATCGAACTAGATCTCAACAGTAAAAAACCTGACGAAACGCAAAACAAGAAACCAAGCGACCCTTTAACAATACCGGAGAGGTTGCGCTTGGCGAACAAAGGCTTTGACGGACTAAATAACTGTTTAGAGATTATCGATATAGCTTCGGGAGTAAACGAAACGGGCAAGCTCGACGAAGCCGCGAGCGGCCCGCCGGAGCAAGCCGAAGTCAAGAGTATGAAATCGGATGACAGCAAAAGAATTGCAAGCAAAGAATTACTCCCGAAAATGACGATTGCCGAATTGCTTCAGCTAGCAATGTCAGGCGCCGTGCCGGAGCATTTACTACGCAATCGCCTCGATTCACCCACCAGATCCGTCCCTAGGACGGAGGTCGAGAGCGTGCATGATTCCGACGACACGCAAGGGATGGAGCGGTACAGTATCCCTCCGGCCCAGGACGTCGCGAGCAGCCGACCGTCGAGTGCGCTATCGCGAACGAGCGCGCGAGCGAAAAATACGAGCCGCGCAGAACAGGATACGGAGCACAGGTCGCGGAAATCGGAGCGTACGTACCAGCGCGATTCCAGACAGGTCAGCTGGGACAGGGACGTAGATAGCGCGCGATCCGAGTACGAACCCCGATACAGTAGCACTCCGCATACAAAATCGTTGCACAGGAGGGCGTACGAAAGCGACGCACTCTCATGGTACTAACAGCAGCGAACCGACCAATGCGAAGCCAGAAGCGTCCCAGAGCGGTGGTCATCACACGTCCGCAAACTCCCATCGGACAAGCGATCCCCGCGCAGTACCGCGCATCGTTCGACGGGCCAGATCATGAGAGGAGAGCGAAGCCTCCGAAAGTCGGGGATGTTCGCGCGAGGCATCGGCAGTCGCGGAATCAATTCGAGCCGCAGCGGGCGGGGCCCCCCGGGTGATAGCTCCGACGGAGAGAGCGATTCCTCTCGCGATCCACCTCCATATAGAAGCTCGAATTCCGGCAGCAGTCGGGATCACGGCAGAGTTGGACGGCGGCCGTCGGGCGATGACTCGGACGACGACCGACGTAGGCGCGGCAGATCGAGTAGAGGCGATCGTAACGCGAGGCGCGAAAACTCCTCGCCACCCGCGGAGACGCCACTCGTATGACGGATGGCCATCTGACGACGATCCTGCGGACGATCCGAGCGATCCAAGCGACGACGGTTACAGCGACTACAACCGTAGACGTAGATGACGTAATAACGGCAACACCGGGTACAGACTGGCGTTCCACCAGGCGGTGAATTTTATTCCCGCGTTCCCGACGACCTTAAACACTTCTGCAGCTCTGTGCGTAGAGTACTCCTGTCGTACGACGAAAGCTTCGAAGGATTTATATTAATGCACATTGCAAATAAATTAAAAGGCATAGCTGCAGAAGGATATCGGGCACGCACAACCAGCTACCCGTCGGTTGAGCACTTGCTGCGCGATCTGACTTTGCAATACGGTAACATCGGCATATCCGACGAGGTAATGTCGCAAATGAAGGTGCTAACGCAGGAGGCAGGCGAAACATCCGGTGACTTCGGATTACGCATGCAAAAACTGCACAACCGGTTGTTGACGATAATCGAGTCAGCACCCGGCCTGTCGGGCCTCGACAGGAGAGCGCGTACTCGCGACGCGAACGAAAATGCACTCCAGCACTTCATTGGCCTGGCTCCTCCGCTTGATCACCAGGTGCGTGGCATCAACCCACAGTCTCTTAACGAGGCGATAAAAGCGGCCCTCGAGTTCGAGGGGATACAAAGCGCACGCCGTACAGCGAAGGCGTCCGGAGCGACCGGGACCCCTGCGACGGGCCAGGTCCTTGTGATGAGAGCTGTAGCAATGAACAGTGCTCCGCAGAGTCAACAAAAAAGGGACACCGCCGCGAAACCTGGGAATGCCCCGGACAATAATAGTCAAGCGGCTGACGGCCAACCCGCGTTTTGCGTGTTCGGGCATCTAGGAGAAAATTTCGCGTTTGATGAGAATAACATAACGAGAATCTCTGGCGTTACGGCGGGCATTGAGCACTCCCTCGGTGAAGCTAAAATAGAACTCGAGGGACTACAGTGCGCATTGCAAGTCGTGGCAGACGATTTTCCGATAGAAAATTCGGGAATCATTGGGTGGTATGTAATAGAGAATAATGGCGGCTGCTTAGATGCGGCGAATACACGCTTGATTCTCAACAATAAGGAATTCGCGTTCTTAAATTACGAGAGAATTTCCGTCCCGCCTAAAGTAAAAATGATAATAAGCGCCCGCGTACGTGACAACGGCGTGAAAACAGGCTGGGTCCCTCTACAGGACCTGCATCCGAGCCTACTTTTCGGAAATTTCGTCGCGGAGACCTCAAAAAACAATCGAATCTACGCGGAATGCATTAATGCTAGCGACGAGGAGGTAAATATAAAAAGCCCCCTCGTTGAATTGCACGAATGTGAAACAATTCATAATACTCTCCGCCGAACCGACGGGGACAGCTCGGCCGAAAAAATACCATAATCTTCAGTACGCTTGCGCCGCATGTATAATGCGAACGAATATGCCGAAAAACATCGAGAAGTAATAGCTCTCAATGAACGCTTACAAGCGAATAGTACAGAGAGACGCGAGCGCGTAGAAACAATTCTGAGTCTCGCGGATTTAAGCGCTTGCAACGCGGAGGAGATAAATCTCATTCGCGAAATAATAGACGAGTACGCGGGCGTGTTCGGTTTAGAAGGCGAACCATTACCGGCAACTCACTTACTTCAGCACAAAATAATATTAAAATCTAACAAGGTGATTAGAAACCACCGGTTCAGATTTCCACCTGCTTTAAAAGAGCATATGATCCGCGAGCTCAAAAAGCTACGCGATCAGGGCATTGTCGTGCTGTCGAACTCTAACTATTCATCATCGCTATGGATAGTTCCAAAAAAGCCCGACGCCTAGGGCAATCGTAAATTCCGGTTGGTAACCGATTTTAGGGCATTGAATGAGGAGACGGAGGGTAGCTGCCATCCGCTTCCGTTTACGAGCGATATACTTGAGCACTTCGCATCTGCTAATTATATAACGGTGATGGACCTTAAACAAGGATACCATCAAATAGAAATGGACCCCGAGTCGGCTCATTTAACAGCATTTTACGCGCCGGAGGGCAAGCATGGAAATCAGTTACTGCAATTCAATCGCATGACTATGGGCTTAAAAGAGGCCACAATAACATTCACCAGGGCCATGTCGCTAGTAATGGCCGGATTGCAGGGTAAGGAAGTCGAGATTTATCTCGACGATCTCATGGTGTTCAGTCAAACACTGGACGAACATATGCTTCGCCTTCGACGCGTATTAAAGAGACTACTCGAGGCAAATCTAACTGTAGAGCCGAAAAAGTGCCAATTTCTAAAGAAAGAAGCACAGGTGCTCGGGTATATCGTCGGGGGAGGATTGATAAAAACCGATCCGGCCAAGATAAAGGCTATGGTCGAGTACCCGACCCCAACTCACAGCTCAAAGGTCAAACAGGCCCTTGGATTATTTAGCTATTATCGGCGTTTCGTTAAAGACTTCACGAAATATTCCTATCCGTTGTTTAAACTCGCGAGCCTCACGACCCAATTCGTGTGCATTCGACGCTCTCAAGCAGCAGATGTAGAAAGAGCCGATCTTGCAAGCGCCAAAACTCGACGAGCCCTTCATAATTGCTACAGATGCGAGCGATTACGCGTTGGGCGCAATCCTTAGTCAGGACACGCTAGGGCAGGACCTACCTTGTGCGTTCGCATCCAGAGTACTAAAGGGCAGCGAACTTAAATACCCAACGTATGACAAGGAGTTGCTCGCGATCGTTTTTGCGAAAGAACAATTCCGGTACTATATATACGGGCGAAAATTCACAATCATGACCGACCACGAAACCCTTAAACATTTTCATACAACAAAAAAACCCGACCTAAGGTTCAATCGATTGAAGGCAGCAATGGTCGGATATGATTTTGATATCGTGTACAGACCCGCGGAGAAAAACGCGCACGCGGACGCGATATCTCGCAATGCAGTGATCGAACCGGGAGAAGAAAATCCCGAGCTCCTTCGTCTCGAATTGTACGCGCTTGCCGACAAGCAAATCGAGGAAGCGCCGGACGAGGAATCAAATGCGCCGCCCGGAAGAATTTACAGGACGCGCGCGGTGAGACACAAGGGTGAAATGAAAACTAAAGACACGGTATCGGACTCGGAGTCTGAGGGCGAGCTGGTCAAAAAGAGACGCGAAAAACCGGCTCCCGTGTATGAAAACGGAGAATTTTTAGCCGTAAGAAACGAGACCCGACATATACTTCGGCGACGCAAAAATACCGATCGTATGGTTGACGGAGTTATCCAACAAGAAGAGGCATTACGCGCCGGATTACCGCGACGAAATAGCATACGGATGCATTCTAACCAACGTATATCTTAAAAATACGAGCAGAGGAAGGTACGTGCTGGGGCGCAAGGAAAACAAGCGCATCCTCACGGTACTACAGGACTCCCTGCGAGCAGAGCAAATCTTGAGCAAAGCGCAAGAGGAAGCAAGCTCGGAGTTGGAATCTGACATAGAAATGTCATCTGTAAAATCAGCAGTTTCCAATAGCTCGTGCACATCGTTAATACCCACAGAGTACCGACCATACTTGCATCACATCGCGCCGTTGTGTACAAAAACCGCCGCGTCAAAGTCGAACAAGAGCACTATATCTCGGCAGCTATTCGAGCCGTCGGAGTCCGAGAGCGATGACGAAAATCCAGAAAAGGTACAGGTATCGGGAGAGGCGAATTCTCAGCTAACGCAGACTCTCGCCCTTCCCCAACAGCCGACCTTAGCGGTATCGAACGCAGCAACGCCAAGGCCCGCGAGGGCCAAGTCGCCGATAGAGTCACGCGTCACGCAACAAAGTCTAGAAACGTCCAGGCCAAGCTTCGTGAATAGCCTACTCGAATCAGTACAACCATTCAATAAACAATTAACTATGAATATTCGAGAAAAGCAATTCGACGGAAAAGAGGGCATGCGAATCGACGTTTGGGAAACAAAGTCCGCAGCGTCAGCGGAGATACGCGAGCCGAGCGTAGAACGCGGAAAGCCGACACAGCCCCACGACGCGCGCGAGCCCACGCCGACGCGAGATTCGCAAAACTCGACGCAACCTGAGGCGATGATACAGAGTCCGCGAAATTTGACACCGGCCATGTCAAGCCCAGCGAAGACAAAAAGTGGCGAAATATTGCAATCGTCGCTAATAAATATACTGGAACCGGACGAAATCCGGGTATGGGATGATTTCGCGCGCGTGCTGAAAAACTATGAGCGCCGCGTGATCGCTTCGGACGAGAATTCGTCAGCAAGCTCGGGTAACGTGCTGATGCATACGTATATACGGAAAAAGCGCTGCGCAGAACCGACAGTCACGCTAACCCGATCCGATGACATTCCGAACTCGCCACCGGGCAACTGCTTATTTCACTCGTTGATAAAAACGCTGAATCTAAAAATTTCAGCGCTAAACTTGAGGAAGAAGCTACTTGCATCTGCCGCGCTGACAAGGTGCGGCGAACCGGCCGAGACAGCGGAAATCTTGAGATCGGAGACGGAGTATGGCACGGTCGATTGCACATTTATATTCGCGCAAGAGTACAAAATTTATATATGCATTCACTACGAACTGCCTAATAATAAACAAGTTTTCTGCCACCTTCTATCGGAGGGAGCAAGCGAATTTGTCCACCTACATTTAAGAGACCAGCACTTTACTCCGTATCTGCGAGTATCAACACCGATCCCGGCTTCGTAAAAACATGCTCAGCCACGCGACCGATCCCCAGCTAACGACGAAAGCGAATCGCAAATCAGCTCACCGGTATTCGGAAAGCGAAAGAAAAAGCGCGTTGAAACCACAAAGGCAAACGCGACGGAGCAACGCGAAACGCAGTCGCGAAAATCGCCAAGAAGCGAAGCAATAGCACAAGAGTCGCATGCGTTTACGATAGTACGCGAAAACACGGGTTTGCTGAGGTAACGCACACCTCTACCCTTGGCGAACAGCCAGGGGAGGAACCAATGAACATCGACATGACCTCCGTATCGAAAAATACAGACATGTCAATAATTACCTAAAACAACGACCAGAACAGCGCAAAAGCGGTCGAAGCTATCGCACGCGGCAGCGACGTCGTCAAGCGCTGCATCGTCGCGAGAGCGAGACCGCCACGAGAGAAGCCTCCGTGGGCTGTCCTTGAAGGGCAGGTCGCTTTGCCGTTTTCGCACCTGCGAGCCATAAACGAACACCCATTCCGGTACGCCGAAAATTTAGTATATCTAGTCTCGACTGACGAATACCTGGGTACCGAGATCCAGGAAGCACTAGTTGAGAGAGCATATATACGCCCGAGCGAACTAAAAGGTAAAAATTGTAATGTAAGCTCGATCAGCATAACACGTCGAGGCGATATCAAGTTGCTAGGCGTGTATATCAAACGTCACGCGAACGACAGGGTGCTGCGCGTAGACATAAGCCTGTGTCTGCGAAATCTTAGAAGAACGATGACCGAGGAAAGCATCGCGAGCGTTGCGATAATACGCGACCTTGCAATGCTATCCGCCGCAGAGTGGGTAACGTTCATAGAATTATTCGATAAGGAGTTCAGCAACAGCAGCTTAACAGCTGTGCTGTACAAAAATAACCTGCCGGTACCACACGTAAGCGACCGATTTCGGATAATTCAGGAATACCACGAAGCGGCAGCGGCAGGGCACAGGGGCGTTTCCAAAACCTACAGTAAAATAGCTGCAGATTTCTATTGGCGAAACATGCGTCCGGACATAGAGCAATTCGTGGCTAGATGCGCGACATGCCAGAGCAACAAGCTCGTCCGAATAAAAACGCGTATGCCACTATTAAATAATAGCTCTAGATTTCTATGAGCCTCTCGAAAAATCACGAAAAGGTAACAGATACATTCTGACTGTACAAGACATGTTAACAAAATACACCATACTAATACCGACAGAACACGCCAACGCTGAAGAAGTCGCGCGCGGGCTAACCGAAAAGGTAATCTGCGTATTCGGGCCGCCGGCGGCGATAGTGACCGATCAAGGAACACACTTCCAAAATCGGCTACTCGAAAGCTTTGCAAAAATATTCGGTATCAAGAAATTTTGTACAACCGCGTATCACCCGCAAGCGAACGGCTCAATCGAAAGAATGCACCATACGCTGACGGAGTATTTGCGCAAATATGTAAAGCCAATCGAAACGTGGGACGAATGGACAGCAATCTGTCAGCACGCGTACAACTGCACGGAACACGAGAGCACGCGTTAAACACCTCACGAGCTCATTTTCGGAACCAAACCCCGAACGCCGAGTAGCTTCGCGCGCACCAGGGATGACCCGATGTATAACAAATACATCGACAGCACGGTAACCAACCTGACGCGGTTACAAACGACAGCCGCGATGAACTTAGTGCAATCGAAATACAGAACCAAATTTTACTACGACAGAAAGCTTAACCGAAAGCATTTCCGCGAAGGAGAAACAGTATTTTTGTTGAAAGAACCAAAGAAAGGAAAATTCGCTACAGAGTACGATGGCCCTTTCGAGATAACTAACATAAACAGACATACAAACAACGTAACAATACAGAATCATGAAACAACAAAGACAGTAAATGCAAATAAATTAAAGCGACCTGACGAACTAGCTAGAGCGGCAGAAGCATGTGACGATTCCGACCAGGGATAAGTCGTTTTTTTACTGTTTTTTTACGCGGCACCGGACGCACCGCGACAACACGTTACACCCCAATAACATGAGCATAATTGCATTTCAGCCTATCGAGCGCATTCGAAGGAACTTCGGGGCAGGATGCTTCTTTGTTCGTTCACCCGCTGAATAGGAGCGTCGAGCTATTGATAGACAAGATAGCACCACTAGTCACGTCCAGCACGGACTGGAAGATAATACAAAAAATTGATTTCAGCGCATATTTTAAAGCGAGCCAAATACTTTCACAGAAAGTTCGGATAATCGCCGAAGCGTGCGGCCCGGGCTGCGAAACAGACGACCTGCAGCAGGGCGTCGAGGAAGCGAATCGCAGAGCCGAGCGGTTAATAGAATTTATAACAGTGCAAAGCGTAGACGGGGAGCATTACAGGACACGCAGATCGCTGCTGCCGATTATCGGGTCGCTCCACAAAATCTTATTCGGTACATTAAGGGGTTATGACAGTGCTAAAACCTGAAAAAAACGAAAAATTGTTAGTGTTGTAAAAAATTAATAGATATATAGGTGCTCTAAAAACTATATTTTTGCTTTCAAATACAAGTATTATACATCACTTTTATGCATAAATAATATGCAAAAAGTGAGAAAATTTGTACATCCAATGCCAGAAGGCCGAGCAGCTGACTGCACAGATAAGCGGCGCCGGGTTCCTCGATCTTCGCCCAGTATGCACAGCTCACACAGCGAACGCGTACGTTATAGCGTCGCGAGATCTGGTGTATAATGCAGAACCTGTGCTATTCAACATATTCAAATTCAACATTTCCGGAATTCTGAGTAGCTACGACGAATCCGACAAATTAAAACAAGAAATAAACGAGCTACTGAGTAACGAAGCAGGCGTCGCGACAGAAAAAACGCACGGCGTCAAGCTCGAATCGCTCGGAACGGGACTGATCGCGCTGCATGAGGTTATAATAAAGGCCCGCGAAACCGCGAGACACAGATTAGCCGGGATCCAGCTTGCAGAGCTGGACGAATCCTCGACGTATTTCAAGTACACGGGGTACTCGGTATCGGCTATCCTTTTCTGCGCAATAGTCGGAGCTTATATATATATCAATCGGCGCGGCCGCCGACCGTTGGAAGAAATCCTACGACAACAACAAAACCAGGTAGAACTGGAAGGACCTACAGCTGAAGCGGCATCAAAACGCCTAGTAACAGCAGCCTCAGCGATAAGAAATCGAAGGACGGCTTAAAATATAGGCAGCACGGGGGGGAAGGGGACGCTGGGAAAAGCAGAGATCGGCACGCGCACTGATCGGGTTTCACGCGCCGCTTTCCATGTACACTCACGCGCCCGCTCCAAACGCCCGGAAAGGGGGAAAGGGAAGCGCTGGCGACGACGCGGAAACAGAGACCGAATGCCGAGGCGCACGGCCGAGAGCACCTCCGCGGGCGACCACTAAAAGTACTTAAATGAGTAATAGGAGGCTATCCGAGAAAATACAAGAGCTAGAATGCTGATATCTCTACGTAACAATGAAGCACAACCGCTTTTAGTAGTAAAATCAAACAAAATTCAAAAACTAGAGTCAATATGCTTGCAATACACGGGTAGTAATTCGGGAAAATACATAATGATTGCAAGATGGTATATTTTATTATTACATCCAAGTACAAAAATCAAAACAAAATGTTGTAAGCGGCAGTAGTACATGAATCACTACTCCGACGCGTCGGAGTCGAACAACAAATCGTTGTAGGCTTCAGCATCGTCGAAGGACCAGCTGACCGAAGGAGCGTCCTCCTCCGGCTCACCGGCCCTCGACAGCAACACTACGTGCACGGGCGGACGCCACGTCGGGCAACAGCGGCACGCCACAAGCCGCTGCGCGTCCGTGTACAGCCTAAGACGGCTAACGCAAAAGCTCCGTAAATACGGCCGCCGACCGCTCCGGACATACAGCTCCTCAGGTCGAGGAGCGGGAGGACGGGAGCCCCCGCGTCATACTATAACATTTATCATCTGGAAAAAGAAAGAACAAAGCACATTAAATCGCAATCATGCGCCGGGAGGTAGTAAAAAAAAAATAAAATAAAGGACAAAATATACTTACGAGACCCCGGGGGGACTCGTACGGAAAAATGCGGTAGTCATCCTCAATGTAGTAACGGTGGCGCGCACCCACCCACGAGTGCAGCACCTCGCCATGGTAGGTCACTGCGCATTTCCCAATCTGAAAAAAAATAAGTAAGAACATCAGCAACAAAATACGCGCACCACACCGCAGCGCGGCAATCGCGAGTCACAAACGATACTTGCAAGGCCGTGTTGTGGGCAAACAACGGGGAAATGCATCCCCAACACGTCCACTGCGAAGCTGTTATTGCCGACAGGCGGCGTCCCTCAGGAGACGCCCCAAACGGCCGGCGGCGGCGCGGCAATATATCGCATATAAATTCGCTGAAAAATACATATCATATAATACGATCACGAACCCGAAAAAGTAGCAAAAAGACAGAGGACACGACAGAAACGAGGACGAAGCAAACGCGCGATCCGTGAAATCAGTAACGCGGAGGCGGCCGCGCGCACATCACTGCGCCGCACCGCACAACAAAAGAAAACAAAAGATCACAAGTTACCGCGTTGCATTCAAGGCAAATTACCACCTCGTAATGGGTACCGAAGATCTGCAGTTTCTCCTCCGTGCCGGCCTCTGTGCCGTAGGAACCGCGGCCCGGGCTGCACGGCACAAACCGCGTGCGACGGCTACGCAGCCGCGCCATCACGGCCGGAGTATCATTCGTGCCAGCGGGAAGATCGCGCACCAGCTCAAAGTAGCCGCGATTGGCAGGAACCGCCGGCGCCACAACTGCACTGCCCATACCCATGCACAAACAAAACACGCACATTAATACTCCTCACGGCTAACACAACGAATTGTTACTACGCGAAACAATTCACTTACGCCATTTAGAATGGATGCACAATCACAGAATCAAAAATCACACGGAAAACGCGACTGCTCGCTTCGACGGAGGCTGCAACACTGAGCGGGAACAAAGGCCGCTCGGAGCACGCAGGCCATTCGTAATGCACTTATCGCGCGCGAAGTATAAACTTCAGCGCCAAGACGCGATAAGCGTGAGACATAGCCGTTGAAAACGTTAAATAGCAATGCCACGCCGGGAAATCGAAGGGACTTTTTCCACGTAGCCACGGGCACGCAATTGTATATGTCCGAGAGAAGCATGCCAGCTTCCCCGCGGAAAATTTTTCCCTCTGTTCGCAGGCGCAGCCTCACCATCACCGCAGCCTGTTACACGCAGATCCGCATCAGCAATGCGAAACAGTCAAAACTTGTAACTACAAAATTAAGACAACAACAAAAAACCAGATAGTAACCAAGATTGTCAAAAAAAAGAACAAAAAAAGGTAGCAAGATAATACCACGATCCTGCACATGAATGCTACTTTATCATAGCAACAATAAGTATATATGTATATTCAATATTATCTATAACGCTGTAGTGCTAATACTGTAATACGATGATGAATATCTGTAATCAGCTGTTCTCAGCCCGAGCCAGGACATGTAAAGGCGGCAGCGGCCGCCTCGACAGCATCCGCGGGCACACACACACACGAACACCTACTCACACTCATACACACAACACACACACTCTACACAACACAGTCGGTGCGAGCATTTTAGGACTGTTTTTAGGCGACGAGGACGTCAGCCTACGTGGTCCGGACGTGTCACGGACTTAAGCCGTGGCAGCTCAGGGGTCTCCGCCGACGATGCGCAAAAGCGTCGTCAGCAAGAGACACCACCGCTGACTGTTGCCAGGCGCAAAGGTGCAGAGCATGCACTTTTGTGCCTGGTACCGCTCGCCTACGACCGGCCGTGTCGCAGAGCGAGCGGGCAGAAATCCGTCGGCTCTCGAGTCGCTCGGAGCTACTCCTGACGATCAATAAAGCACGCATTAACATCAATTCACCCGCTTCGGAGTTACTTCTCCGCCCGAAGGCAAAGAACCCTCAGCAATATCCGTAACAATATATATATGAAATGAATCAAAATTTTGTTCAGTTTATCGTCTAATAAGTTAATTTAATATTAAAAGTACTATTGATATCGTTGAAATAATTATCTTACATCGGAAAGGTTAACTATTGCGGTAAAATGTAATTCATTCGCATGCGCACGAGAATTCAAGATGGCGACCGCTCTGCAGCGCGACTCCGTTCATGTAGACTCTGCTCCGTACACAAGTTCATGTTCCCCTTCTGCTCGTAAGGATCGTTCCGCGTCGATTGAGTTATTGATCGTGCATGTGCACAGACCTTTTAGTCCAGTCGGATTACCGGATATATGGCTGTATTTTGGATGTTGATGCTAACAACGCAAAAAGAATTGGATTCGGTTCGAAATAAGCTCAATAATAAGTACTGTTCATGCGCCAGTCTAGAAAGTTGTGCTTCAAAAGTTATTAACAAAAACGTGCAAAAAATGCAAAAAAATTCGGATTTTCTTTCAAATTTTGCTTATAATCTCAAAAACTAACAGTTTTACGCAAAAATATCACTGAAATAAACTTGTTCCTTATGAAATTAGCTGCAAAGTAGAAGAAGTCCGATACCGATAATTGCAAAGTTGCACTAATAATAGGTGAAGAAGTAAAAAACACAAAAAAAAATAAGCTCGTTTTTTCAATCAATAAATTACTGCGTTCAACATCAATCAATCATAGTCATAATTTATAAAATGCAAGTTTACTTCATCATTAATATGTATGCTTAATCCGAATCCGGTAAGTTAAATACTTTTCGCAAAATTAAAAAGTTCATTTAAAATATCCCTTTTTTGTGCACATAAAAAGTCCCTCTACATAAATTAAAAAAAAATTTGGACGCATTGTGGCAAGCCTCAACAATAATGTACAGCATAAATTTTTCAAATATATTTATTTATAAAGCCACAGGAGCACTTTAAATGAAAAACATTTTTTTTTAATTGTTAACTAAGCCTCTCATGCCACGAAAAATAACATTATTGAAAATTTAAAAATATGTATAGAAAGGTATTGAAAATTCACATCGTTTAAGCCGAAATTTGATGTGATACCTTTTATAGAACCCGAGAAAAAAGGCTTTAAAGTCTGCGGTTTATAGCAACAGTTGTTTTATAGATATCGCCATTTTTCTTGCACCAATGGCGAATGTAACTATGCAGTTATTATCGAAAAACGTACTTTTAACATAGAAGCGGCAGTTTTAGTTTATAAAAAGTTTGCGCGCACCAAGCGAGAAGGCAAGCGAGGCAGCGGGCCGCGCTGTCGCCGCCGTCGGACGCCGTGGTGGGGATACAAATTTTCGAGTAGAGAAATTCGACCGAAGGACTTCAAATTGCGGTGGCGTGAAAATTTTAAGATATCTCGGCTTCTATTATAATTAAAATGATCATTTTTTATTTCATGTGCCGAAACGAAAAGACGTAATGGCGGGATCGGTTTTTTCGTACGACATTTAGAATTGTGGTTTTTTCAAGCAAAATTCGTTTATTTGAAAAGTACGTGACATTTGATTAGTGCATCCGATCTATACCAATTTGGTTCAAAGAACAGCTCTTTTACTATACTTTAAGCCTGTCTATAGACCTATTTAGCCTTGTATTCGAAAAAATTCAGAACATTTTACTAAAAAATGCATAATAATATCTGTATAAAATCACAAAGATGGCCAAAAAGCAATGTCACCAAATATAGAAGAGAAAAAACTATAGAAGAGAAAAAAACTTATCCGGTCGATGTAGCCCGAGATTTTTTTGCAACTTTTCGGGGCCAAAAAGTGAATGAAAAGTTCGAATTTCATCATATACCTCAATAATGGCGATATCTATAAAACAACTGTCGCTATGGACCGCAGACTTTAAAGCCTTTTTTCTCGGGTTCTATCAAAGATATCACATCAAATTTAGGGCTTAAACGATGTGAATTTTCAATACCTTTCTATACCTATTTTTAAATTTTCAATAAGTTTATTTTTCGAGGCGTGAGAGGCTTAGTTAACAATTAAACAAAATTTTTTTTTCATTTAAAGTGCTCCTGTGGCTTTATAAATAAATATTTTTGAAAAATTCATGCTGTACATTGTTGTTGAGGCTTGCCACAATTCCGATCGAACCGGGGATTCTAGTTTTAGTAGAACGTATCTATTAGAAGGAAACGGTACGAAACCAGACCTTGTACTGGATCGTCTACTATGTTTAAAATTTTATTTTACGCAACGAGCTTTGCCGTAACTGACCCGCGGGCACCGGGTCCTATCGCGTACGAAGAAGGAAAAATAGAAACGCGAGGGCTAGTTGCCCTTGAAGCAAATGGAATTAATTTAGAACAGGAGGTTAGATTTTTACTTACTTTTTTCCTTGGTTTTTGAGTTGTTGGTTGTTTGAATGTCTCTCTCTCTCTCTCTCTCTCTCTCTCTCTCTCTCTCTCTCTCTCTCTCTCTCTCTCTCTCTCTCTCTCTCTCTCTCTCTCTCTGTCTCTCTCTCTTTTTCTCTCGTAGGGCCGATGGTCGGAGTGTCGTTTATAAGGCGAGAATGTGTATTATTCTCGCACCACGACACAGCACAGGTCACCCCCCGAAATGTTGGGGATTAAGGTCGAAAAAGTTCAAGAGAATAAAAACTCAAACGCGAAGTTTTTGCGATTTAGCTGAACACTTTTTATTTTACGTGAAAAAAACCGAATTAGTACAAGAGTAATGCTTGCGACTGGAGCAGAGGCTAGGAAGCAATTAACTGCGGAGGGCTAATCGGCCGTTTTTAAAGGGCAACGCAGGCCCTGCCCCTTGAGTACTCCCAGAAATTTTAGAAGGAGGGAATTTTCCAATGAGAAAATTCAGGAAAACCCCGTCCCCTAATCTTTCCAATGATAGCGATGAGTCTTATCTTCTAGACCCTCGCGACGGCCTTAGTCCCTCCTAGTTTGGGGAGGGCAAAAAGGGAAAGAGAGGGAAACTCAGTTCGAGCTCTCTTTAATAGAGGGCTCGTCAGGTACGATTTTCCCTTGAATGTGATATTTTCCTTTCCTTCGCCTTTTTGGCCCTCGATACAGTACTTTGCTTTTTTTTTAAATTTCAGTTGTATGCAATAACTTATTCTAATGATAATATAGAGAGAAAAAGAAAATTTTCTTTTAACTAAACAACTAAATACTTAATTTTGGTGATTATATAAAAGTTCCAGTACTTAATATTGCGGATTTCGCACATACTTAAATTTAGATGAATAATATTGGAAATTTTTCTATTATTTTTATCTAGGTTTCTTGGCGTAGTTGCACGCTATTGTATTTGTTCCGGGGGATAATCTAACGCGTCGAAAAAAATGTAAGAACTTACATTTGGAATTGTAAATACATGGGTAGATATACGTATCTCTATACTTCTCGGCGATACGTAGGTGAAGATGTTATCTAGGTAGACCCGACGGTCATTTGTGCAGCCCGTAGATATTTTTGGGCACCGACAAATCGGAGTTTGCCCAGACAGCGCCGCTCTATCGTTTGCCGAAAAGTAGTTAGATATAAGCAGGGTTTTTTTTATTGCTCTCGAATAGTGTTCTTGAAGTTGTACACCTAGGCTATCGTTTTCCCGGGATCATTAAGGAGACACAGCTGTGTAAACCTTAATCACCTCGAGACTCGAGGGCTCATCGTGGGAAAGAAACATTTGGAAATTCGCGGCGACGTTCCATTAACTTCCTACCTTGACAATTCCATTATAATTTGCGACACCCTAATGTAGTTTTGGAAACTACTTGCTCTAACAATTTTATGTATTTCTCTGTATTAAATAGAATGCCACGTCACTTGAACAAGTTCTCAAATGATGAGCGTAACCTTAATATAAACTCGTTTATAGCTTTATCTAAGAAATATTGTTCTCTTCAATAACATTATTTGTATTTATATCTGAACCTTCGATTTTGAATCAATTTCTTAATATATACAATATTTTTTCCACAGACTTATACGATAATTCTCTATTATTTTTATCCCTTTTTGTAAAATCTAAATTATTATTTATCTCTGAAAATAATTAATTTTATTTCCAATTCATATATTCTCTTTTAACATTTAAGAAGCTATTCATTGAAGGAAATATTGCGCTTTCGTACAGTCGTATTTGACATTTTTATACATGTATCGACACGTCTTCTCATTCGCAACGCGGATTGTAAATTATAAGAAATTACTTTTAAATTTATCATCAATTGTGTGGGTAATGAACGGACTTGTAAAATTTTAGCTTATAAGGTTTCACCGTTAGTTTGTAAGGATTTTGTATTAGTTTTAAGGATTTTAAAAAAAAAATTCAAAAAACTTTCAACTTAAAACCATTTTATTTATACTCATTAACCCTACTCCTCCTCCTCCTACTCCTCATACTCCTTTCTCATTTAAACCCATCTCATCAATAAAAAATAAAATTTCTAAAAAAATGAACCTTATATATCACCCCTCCTTAGTATATTGTAGATAAAATAATGTTTGACTTGATAAAACAGGGTGCAGCGATAAAACAGGGCACGGCTGGGGGATAAAACAGTGCATGGGGCTGGGGGATGTTGGTAAAACAGTAGACCTGAGCGCTGGAATCTACCTTACCGACGGTCGGTATTTGGTGTCCAAGAACCCGCCCTGGTATAGTAGCCGCCCAGCCCCTACTACTTTGACCGTTCAGTGTTAGAGGGTTATTGTTGGAAATATTGAGAGTATTATCAAGGGGCGCGGTAGCGTCACGATGGCAAGTATAAGGTACGACAGTCCGTACGCCGCCGTCGGGCGCAAGCCAAACGACCCTTAAATACTTTAAATTTGCCCTGTTGGAACCTTGGCATACGGTTTTCTTCGCATTAAGAGCATTGTTTCGTACGTATGAGCACTTATATGAAAGTTTTCGACAAAACTTCTATCAAAAGTTATTATAAAGCGTCTATCAAAAGTTATTATAAAGTGAAAGGTCGGGCTAGTCAATAATTTTCGAGAGAGAACACTGAACAATTAATGTAATTCCGGTTACGTCAGTACTACGTACTTCCATATTATATAGATCATCATGCATCATATAGATATACTTATACATGCTGCGCAAATGCAGACGATGTTTCACGATGAAACAGTGTTTACATACAATCATAAAATAATCAACGTGTTTAGTTAACAGTTTCTCATTAAATATTATAAAAAGTAGTACTAGCTATTTAACCTAATTAGATATTTTTATTATAACAGTAAAATATAATTAAGTCGATAAGTCGAGTTTGTATTATTAATAGATTACAATAACATAAACATGACTAACAGAATTTTATTAGATAAGTGTTCAGTTTTATTTTGAAATCTATCAGTACAATAAAAATAAACCTTTCGTAAAATGATTCTTTGTTTAAATGTTTCTATTTTTTTTCAGATATTTTGTGTTTACATTGAGAGCTTACACAACTATCAAGTTATATAGCAAGGGAATTTATGTAACAAGCTATTTTTACAAGTTTCTTATAGGAGATTATACGCCAAACATCATTGATGAATATTGGAAAAAGAAATGAAAAGGTTTCTGTGTGTGATCTTAAAAAACAAAAAATGTGTAATATATTCTATCGGTCTCACTTGTATTTATTTGGAAATATTTATAACAGACAATAATTGATAATTGACCAGCCGAAAGGAGGTTTCTGTGACGAAGTGAAATTAAAGCAGTATTTGGAGTCAAGAAAGTATGACAATAGCTGGAATATCTGTCAAGATAAGACCAGCTAAAAGGAGGTTCCTGTGACGAAGTGAATTTTGTGTCAAGAAAGTTTATAATGTCATACTAGATGATAGCTGGATATCTCAAGTTTCGACCAGCAAAAAGAAGGTTCCTGTGACGAAGTGGAATTAGTGAAGCGGAAAACTATTTTGATTCAAGAATTATTTATAAGAAATACCAGAAGAACTCAATTGACAAGAATAATAATATACATTTAATAATGGCTCACTCAATATCTGAACTTTAACGTCTTTTATCCAGTGTAATCCAATTTTATGTTTAAGAAGTGCTTCTGGCGTAACATTTATTATTGTTACGTATTCATAAATTGTTTATAAGAAATGCTGGAAGAACTCAATTGACAAGAATAGATGGAATATCTATCAAGATAATACTTTCTATCGACCTCACTGTTAATATTTATCACTTATGTATGAACAATACATGGCTTATTATTAATGGTAACGTATTATCAAACTTGATTGAAGAAAGCTTGAATAGACTTTGATTAATAAATCATTTATAAGAAATGCCCGAAGAACTTAAATGACAAAAATAATATATGTATCCATTTCATAATGGATCACTAGATATATGAACTTTAACAACTTTTATTCAGTGCAATCAAATTTTATGTTTAAGAAGTATTTCTGTCGTAACATTTACTCATCTATTCCATCTTCAAAATTTTTATACTATCTCTCTAAGCTGTGGGCTAAACCACTTATATAGTCTTTTTACCTTTTAGAAATCAGAACATGTATTTCCATTGAGAAAAGAGACGCTCATTTTGGAAACTGCCTGTACTTTGGGCACTCTGAAAATTGAAAATAACTATGTTTTCATTAAACATATCAATCAGAGGGATATCATGAGAAATTTCAAGTTTATCGTATCGACCAATTTCAAAATAATTATGATATAAGGCATTCCAAATTGAACAGCTCAAAATTGGTCTAGACAATTTTCAGGTATATCTACCTGAAAATTTAGACACTAAAGTCATGAAGTCAACAGTGTAAGTATTTATGTGAAAGTCAAAGTTATAAGTTCGTAGAAAAGGTTAATTGCGTGTATTTTATGCAAGAAAGTTTCTATTTGTTCATGTACAAGCTAGTGAAAGTGTTGTATTTTCATCGTTTAAATTCGAAGAAATAATATACACAACTTTTGGATTTTATTTGAATCTTTCTGTATATTACTTACAGTGATAAATAAGGCTGATTCATTAAAGTCTGCTGTTTATAATTTTCTTTTTTTACGACAAGTTCATGGGATCATCAGTAACAGAGAAAGAATAATAAAACAAAGAATCATCTTCTATTATCATAAAGTTAATTTATAGTATTTTGATCCTAATGCCATCTTTTCTGATAATGCATTTTTTCACTTTAAACTTTTTGCAAGTTTTAGATTCAACGTAGGTTATAAACTAGCAGAAACCAACAGTAGATTAGTACTTCAGGTTAGACATAGTTATAGTACGAAAGTGGGTTGGCACCAAGTTATGGGGATATAGATGTAGTATACCCCTCGCCCTGGCCAACCCAAACAAACCTCCCACTCCGACACCCGCTGGCGCCGGTCCGGGATTTGTTCGGGATGCACCAGAACGAGGGGACCGATGCTCGCAAATTTCGGCGTGTTGGAGAGGGGGAACACCTCGTGCCGAAGAGAGAGAGGCTCGCGCTGGCCTCGCCTATTTCCACCCGAAAAAACTATTGCGTGATCGGGAGGAGAACAATGCACGCTGCGCTGTGCATCGACAACACCGCGTGCGACAGCGAATTCTCGAGCGCTGATAACGCGCGCTACCGAGAATTTCTTTTCTCGTAGAAACTTTTTAAAGCGTATTAGAAGTATAATTAGAAATATAAAATCAAAATACCTTAATTAAAATTTTGTCGTTGTTGTTTAGGACAGCTGTCACACAAAATTAAAAATTTAAACACCTAATTATAATCTAAAAAATCACTTACTGTCTAAAAACACGTCCATTCACGCACACACATACTATTTTAAAAACTTGTTTAAATAAACAGGCAAGCGCACCGGTTTTTTTAACGCATTCCGGACATTGCCAGGTCCGGCACCAATGGCATAACTAACATCTGTACTTTTGCCATTTGCGTTGCATGTAAAATTCTGTTTCACAAAAACCACATTTCGTCTTTGTTGAATATTGTATAAATATTATACTCTTTGCTTGTTGTTCTACGAATTAATGCTGGTCGCGCCATCTCTTGTATATGTATGATTTTGTACATCGAGACAAGCGCGACTCCGAAAACGCGAATACGCGAGTATGTAAACACACATATATAGATACACACTATAGAGAAGAGCGCTCGCATATACTGTACTCGCTCGTAAGTCTCTGAAGGAGACAGTCGTGTCCGACGACACATCACACATTGTAATAAAGTTACTTATTATTAAAAACAACCTCACTAATTTTCCACCACTCCAACAGTCTTACGGCGTTTTAGTCCTAAATTCACTTTTTTTTTAACAACTAATCCCGGTTTGTTATTGTAAGTTTTAATTGTCGTTTTTTCATTTTCGATAAATATTTTACGCGCGATTTTCTCTAATATAAAATGCTCCTCCGGGAAAAATCCTTCAGGCTTTTGGAAGGCGCAAAATGCTTCTTCATTCGCATTTTTAACAGAATCACTATCGAATATTTTTAATATATTATCAATGGTGCGCAACGTAAAAAAGTCATCTCCGTCGTCGCACCGAACTAATTTATCAATATTATGACATATTCTTATGTCATCCGTGTCTACCCTGATACCGCTGAGGACCACCTCAACCGGTTCGTCAAAAACATCTATTTTGTCGCACATTTCGTTCGCAATCTATTTGCGTTGAGAGATTAATACGCGCTGATGATGTGGTATTAACTCTCAGTCTGGAGCAACGAAAATCCTTACGCTGCACTTTTGAACATCGTAATCAGCCCTGCACGCGTATAGTGTACAAGGCGTATAGTGTACAAATTATATACAAATCAATTTTTCAGCTAGAGAGCTGATTTTTTATCTATAGGCGCTCTATCGGCTGCCATCGAGAAAAAAGATCAATTTTAAAAACTGATGAAGTTTTAGGGCTGATTTATGGCCCGGGTATCGGGTAACACAGCTATGTTCCACGCATGAGAGAGAGAGAGAGAGAGAGTGAGAGAGAAAGAGAGAGAGAGAGAGAGTGAGAGAGAAAGAGAGAGAGAGAGAGAGAGAGAGAGAGGGGTCCTCACGACATATATCTCACACCGTCTAGCGATGCTTCGCCTAATTTTTAATCGCGCGCGCGGAGAGAGGGAGCGGAGCAACGAAGCGCGAGTGCATCGTGCGCGAAAGAATGTAGTCTTCAGCACTGATAAGGTCCTACACGGAAGACTTATTCTTTGATGTATCCAAGAATTAATATTTTTAATGAAACTCACCATGCTCTTACGTTGACAACGATACATTTATTTAGTAAGCTCTTTACATCTCCACGACACACTATATTTTATTATTCTACACTATACTACACTATTCTATACGATTTTTTACGTTTATTACATTATTGTTATTCGTTTAAAATTTTAAGTGCGGTAAACGTATCGACGTTTGATTCGCCGCTCACGTTTCCTTAACAGTTCTTTTTTTAGGACACAATAGTCTGTGTCTGAGACATAGAAAACCACGAAACAGGGTTTATGTCTAAAATGATCGGGCCATAACAATAGCTCCTCCGACGCGTGTGTAATGGGTCTTAGAAGGTCCATAACAGGATACGGTCGACGGCACCGTACCCGTATGCGCTGCTCCAACATCACATTTATGTGTCCAAACGAAGCACTGTCACGTGGCACTATAACTGTTGCACCAGCGTTCGCGTCGGCGGCATCCTAGTCTATTGCATCGTCTTCGACGACGGATGCGCAGTCGGAGTGTTCGTCGCTTGAAATCATTTTTCCAACTGAGGACTTCTCCAGATAATCTGCCCGACGCACGACGCTCACTGTGTAATGCGAACCGTATGAATACGTTGTTATGGCGCTGACGCTCGCTGACAAAGATTGTGATAAAGATTTTGCATTAGAAGAAATTTACCTCTCTGTGAGACTACATTCACATGTGAAGAAGTAAATCAGGGATCGCTAACACGGTATCTGTTTTCTGTTGTCACAGCTATTATTCTAAGAAGTCTCGACTTTTTATGTTTGAAAAATTATACATCCGTGACGATCTGGTTAACAGAATTGCATTTTTCGCATTGTTATGGAGAGAAGCGTTCTTGCGGTGAGAATGTATATGGAGTTGCTGACTTTGCTGCCAAAGTTTCTGATAAACATGAATAGAAGTAATTCTATATTACTCTTTTTCATCGACATCTCTCCAACAGCATAAACATGATACGTATTAGCCGTGTCATGTCGATATTTTAAAAAACATTCACTCTCATAGATTTTTTCCAAGTAATATAAACGTCCGTCGAACTACATTCCGTTGACTATATCAGTATTTGAAACAGCTATTTCTCACCACATAGCTCGTGTCAGAGTAGTATTTAAGGAGCTGCAACAGCGTAGGTGTTCATCAGTTCTCCATACAGCCTGTCATAATACCTTACGATCAACGATGATCAGAGCATGTGTGTCACATTTAGTAAAAGTTTTAAGAAAAGCTTTAAACATCGCGGAAGTTCGTGACCCATATATTCCCACAATGTGTGGAACTGTATGGTCTTCTAACCTGTTAAAACTGCCTAAGAAGATTTTGTGTAAAAAGCTGCACTTTCTTCTGCTACATTATAGAATAGACACAGTATACTACATGTATACACAGGGTCTATTTAAAAATCCAGATGTATTATCGGTTGCTTTACGTGCTGTAAGACAACGCAATGATGACAACCATCCTTTGGCACGTATCATGCTTCGTCGTTAATGTAAGTATTGATCTATTAATTGTTTTCGATTATGTTAAAATCTTTAAATATCTTTAATCAACCCTTATTTTATAGTGATTAATACGATGATGAGTGATACTGAGGGTGACGCATTCATACTAGCATGCGAGCAACATCCTACATCATTAATCTATCGTAAGTATTAAGCGTGTTTTTATAACATCTTTTTTCTAACATAATGACACGCTCTAATACTTTAGATACTTATTTAAATGGAGAAAAAATAACAAGTAATTTGGAACCTCAACCATCGACATCTAGAGAGGTCCAGACCACGCCAGAATCACCTATAACTATTTCTAGAAAACGTTCACATAGATGAATTAGTAGCAGTAGTAGTGATAGTGATCGAACTTTTACAGCTGATGAAGAAGGTGTGTTACAAAATTATTAAAATTTCTATCTATTAAATTTTAATAAAACAGAACATACTTAAAGTTACAGGTATACAAGTGCAGAGTGGCGAAGGAAAAGTTCTTCCACGATTCGTTATTGAAAACGGTACATCGCATTTCTATCGTCGAATCGGGCACGAAGGAAGAGAGATCCGTGGTGTTATCCCCGAAATACCACAAAATGTAGACTCTTATATGTGGCTGGAAGGATGTGTACAGGATCTTCATCATAAAATTTCTCGGACAGGTGAACCAACAGACTTTGTTGGTATAATTATTAATTCGGAGCGATTCAACCATGGACCTCTTTGGTTATCATTTAGATATATGCAAGATTTCAATACTGAAGATCTGTGGGAATTATTATACAGTGCTGTGCAAAGTGCAGGTGAATTTAACGCCGATGAAAAACTATCTGTTAATTGTGGTGTAGTAAAAAATGTATCTGGTCAGGGGCGAGTTCGCCTAACAGAAGAAGCTATCAAAAAACAATCTATATTGTCAATCAGAAATAATGATAATCTTTGCCTTCCGCGTAGTTTAGTTACAGCTTATGCTTATGCCGTCAGAGGCCAAATACGTTCTGCAACTCTTCATGATTATTGGAATTTAATTCGACAAACCAGAGGAACGTGTCAAAAAAATGCAGCCATGCAACTTGTAAATTTAGCTGCTGTACAAGTACCGGGTGAAGGTTGTAGTATGACTGAAATTCAGAAGTTTCAAGATTACTTTACGAATTGTGGAACAGCGATAGTAGTATACAACTTTTCAACATTTGTACGTGGTAGTCCACCAATATATGATGGCCTTAGACAAATTCATGGTGATGTACAACATGTATTACAGATAATGTATTACGAGAATGCAAATCATTTTGAACCTATATTAAATCTTATTGGGGCAGCCGGTAGTGGCGGGTATTGTATACCCTGTAATAAAAGTTACTGGCGTGCCGAAGAACATAGATGCTCCAACAAGTGCTACAAGTGTATGTCGTCACCAGTGTGCAATGTAATCAGAGAAATTAAAAAACTGTAACAGGTGTTTAAGATTATTTTTTGGTGACGAGTGTTTGGAAAACCATCTTAAATTGGTTCGTATAATAAACAAAGTAGTGTGTGTAGTAAAGTAAAAATTTGTCAAAAATGTTTTAAATTGATTCAAATAAATAAAAGATCATCACATGAGTGTGATGTATCTTTTTGTCAAACTTGTAAATCACGATTACCCGTAAGATATCTATGTTACATACAACCAATTAAACAGTTGACGCAAACAAAACCTATTCTATTTTTATTTTATGATTTATAAACTCAGCAATCTCTACCTGTATCTGGTGATGAAGATAAAAAAATACATGTTCGAAATTTGTGTATTGTACAACAAGTATGTTCAAACTGTATTGATAATGAAGATATTTCAATAAGATGTGAGAGCTGTGGTATTCGAGAATATATTTTCAATAATGAACCAACAAAACAGCTAGTTGATCTTGCATTAGCACCTAGAAAACAATTTAACCAGATCATATGCATAGCACACAATTCTCAAGGGTTTGATGCACAATTCATATTCAAGTATATTTCGGAAAAATTTGACGAGGGTCGTATTGTACCAAAAGTAATTATGAACGGATCCAAAATAATTTTAATGGAAGTAATGCAAACAAAGTTTATTGACAGTTTAAATTATTTTCATATGCCTCTTAGTAACTTCCCAAAGCATATGGCATATCCGAAATGAAAAAGGATTTTTTCCACACTTATTTAACACATCAGAAAATCAGTCTTACGAAGGTCCTATGCCACCTGTCGAGATGTATTCACCTAATACCATGGTTATAAAAGAGAGAGAAATTTTTTTAAAATGGTATAACGAACAAGTACAGCATGGATATATCTTTAATTTCCAAAGAGAATTTTTGAAGTACTGTAAACAAGATGTAACAATTTTAAGATTAGCATGTTTGGCATTTCGTAAAACATTTATGAAATTCGATGTGGACCCCTTTGCTGAATGTACAACTATAGCATCAACATGTATGCGTGTTTTTAGAAAAAACTTTTTGAAAAAAAACCAAATAGGTATTATACCACCCGTGGGTACAGATTAACAGACAATCAGTCTGAAATCGCTCTGAAGTGGCTCTCTTGGATGGAACGGCGGATTCTTTGTCGTGAAATCGAACATGCAGGTCGAGGCTGTGAAAAAAGACTACCAGAGAATATCGTAGTAGACGGATTCATCGCACCGCGAGATGACGAAAATCATCGTGGAATTGTTCTTCAAATAAATAGAGATTCACTTTTGATGAGTGGTGAGTCAATGGATACTAGATATGATAGAATATTGAAATTAGCGATAGGTCAAAGACAGCCAATTATCATTTATTGAAAAATGGGAGTGTCAATTCAATAATGAAATACTCGCAAAATGAGGAATTACAACATTTTGTTCGTGAAAATGTAGCATCAGTAAAGCGAAAACCGCTTGACCCAAGAGATGCCTTTTTTGGAGGTCGCGCAGGAAATACAGCCAAGTTTTTGATTGTAAAGATGGTGAAGTGATCAAATATGTTTATGTCTGTCCACTTTACCCATTCATTTGTAAGTATGGTAAATATCCGATCAAACATCCAAAAATTTATGTTGGTCAAGAAGAGTGTGAAAAACTAATAGGTGTATAAAGATATTTCACTAGTGGATGGATTGATAGTTTGTGATATTACCACCACGAGCTTTATATCATCCTTTATTACCTGTAAAAATGCATGGTAAATTAATATTTCCTCTATGTCGAACATGTTGTGAACAATTAATTCAAGATAACTGCCCCCACGAAGATCCTGACGAGCGTGTACTGCGAGGGACATGGGTATCGGAGGAAGTGAAAATGGCTGTTAAACTAGGCTATGAAATCAAGGACTGTATATGAAATTTGGCAGTATGAAATGACTCAATACGATAAAGAAAAACAAAATGGTGGTATTTTTGCTGATTATATAAGTGAATTTTTTACTCAAAAGGTTGCAGCATCCGGGTATCCACCAGAATGTGTCACAGATGAAGATAAGGATCGCTATGTAAAAGACTTAAAAGACAGCGAAGGTGTAAGTCTGAATAAGGATCAGATATGTGCAAACCCAGGATTACGGTCTGTGGCGAAACTTTGTTTGAATTCTTTGTGGGGAAAATTTGGTCAACGAGAAAATTTATCAAAAACATCTGTAGTGAAGAATGCAGAGACTTTAATGGGTTTACTCACCAGTGCTGAGATTGAGGTTAATGGCATTTTACCTGTTAACGATAACATCATGTATACTAACTGGCGTTACACAGATGAAGCCGTTACATCATCAATCGCTAGTGTAGTTATTGCTGCATTTACGACAGCACAAGCGCGTCTTAAGCTTTTCGAATACCTGCATGTCCTAGGATCGCGAGCTCTTTATTACGACACCGATTCGGTGTTTTACGTTAGCAAACCTGGACAATACGACCTGCCGATTAGCACATCACTTGGTAATCTCACAGATGAGTTCGCAGAAAAGAGTCCTGGTACCTGTATAAAAACCTTTTTGTCAGGTGGCCCAAAATTTTATGCCTATAAATATAGGAGAGCAAATGGTGAAGAAGGAAGTGTGTGTAAGGTCAAAGGTATACGTCTCAATTACAAGAATAATCAGTAAAAAAATTTTGAATCAATTCGAAATATGATGATTTCATCAAATGTTGAAATAATATTAACAAATACTGCTATTTGTAGAACAAAATTCCATGTTGCAATAACTCAAAAGGAGACAAAAACGTGTAAGCCTGTGTACAGTAAGAGAAGATTCGTAGCTTTAGACAAAAGCTACCCATATGGTTATAAGAATGACATAACCGTAGAGTAGCTGACAAGTTAAACATTCTTGTAGTTGCAACATCAGCAAAAATGTTATGGCTATATGTCTGGATACTCCCCCCACTATATATACCTCACATCGGAGCAGTACTTAAGGAGCTGTATACATCGAATCACGCGTGTTGCACGTTTTTATTAAAATTGTTTGATTGTTTAACGCATTCAAAATACGAAAAAATGGCATATTGATTTGAAGAACAAAGATTGCAAAGTTTTCAAAACTGGCCCTTGGAACATGTACATCCAGTGGATCTCGCAGCTGCAGGATTTTATTTTACAAAACAAATTGATAGAGTAAGATGTTTGAATCGACGGATATCTGTCGATGGGAAGAAGGTGACGATCCTATGGTGGAGCATCAACGGTGGGGGGGTCGATGTCGGTTTATTCGTAAATTACCTTGTGATAACGTACCGATTGACGCACGCACAAATTTAACACCTGCACAACGTGATGGAGATGTTTGTGGTCCATATAACTATCAAACTCAGACAAACCAAGAAAATATTCAAGAAACAGATGAAAAAAAGAAAACTATCAATGACGTGCATATTTGTAAAATATGCTGTAATAAAGAGTTACAAGTAGTGTTCTTACCATGTGGACAGATACTGGCTTGTTTAAAATGTGCTACCAAAATGACAAAGTGTGCTATTTCTCTAAAAAATGTAACCTCAACTGTACGTGTCTTTTTCTCCTAATTATTTAACTTTTTACATGAGTACTACACTCGGAGAGGGAGAATCGTTAACTGCTCTGACCCCCACCAATGATAAAACTGATTGGTCAGAGATATCTCTACTATGTGTTCATTGGTTCTACATCATTTTGTAGGCGTTATATTGTAGTGGTGGTGGCACTAGTGGTGGTAGTAACGCCGGAAAGGAATTCATATATAAGACCTGGGCAAGAGCACTTAAGAATAAAGTAGTATTTCGTATCAAGAGTTATATTAACCATTATAAAAAGGATTTTTTCTACACGTAATAGAAAGTATATATATTCTTCATTTCATTATTTCAAAATAATTTACTTGTAACGCTAAAATCATACACGACATTTTTTAAATGGATTTAGATGGTCTTAATGAAATCGCCAGTGGTGGTTATCTTCCAATGAGGAAGGTGGTCGAATTGGAGGTCGATCGATACCACATGATAACAGCATTCAATCAAGTGACTACTCCTTATGGTCCAAAGATTGTCTCCATAATAGTAGTATAATAAGTGTACAGTTACTTGTAAAAATAAAAAATGTAATAATTTTCAATAAATGCTATTGTCATAATTTGAATTTTTTAGTTTTTCTAGTTATTACCCATCATTAATTATTATTTTATGCATAATTTTACTTGTAAACCACAGAGGGCGTTAGAATATATCTAAACTAGTTGACTGATCATTACATAATCTCTTATCTGATTGGTTGTCGTTAGTACTAGATATGGATACACGATGGAAACATCCGTTTACATCTATATTATGTGGTCCTACAGGATGCGGTAAAACGGTCTTTGTTAAAAATTTTCTTCAAGATCTCGATCGCATGTGTGATACACCAACTGAACGTATCATTGTTTACTACGCAGAGTGGCAGGCCAGCTACAAGGATTTTCAAGATAAGAAAGTAGAATTTCTTGAAGGTTTACCACAGACCAGTGATTGTACCAATGATCCCCGAACTAAACTTGTGATTATTGACGACTTGTTGCGCGAATCGTCTTCGAGTGGGAGCATTGTCGACATTTTTTTGAAAGCATCTCATCATCACTCACTGTCGGTTATATTCATTCCGCAGAACGTCTTTCATCAGGGTAGAGGGCAACGCGATATATCCTTAAACGCTCAGTGCATTGTTGTTTTTAGAAATTTGCGAGACAGATCACAAATACAACATCTGTTACATCAATTGTGTCCCGAGGATCCACGATTTTTGCAAGAGGCTTATTGGGATGCTACATCAAAACCGTATGGATATCTTCTATTGGATTTAAAACAGGATACACCAGATAATTGTAGATATCGTACCATTATATTCCCAGATGACAACTTATGCTATATTTACGTACCAGGTAATAAAAAAATAAAAGGTGGCGACACATTAAATCTTGTTCCAACCATAACCCTTTGATGGGTTCCAAGTCTAAAAACCAACTTTTCAACCGCAAGGATGCTATTATTTTAAAAGCACTATTTCATTTAAATAACAAACAGAGAAAAGCTCTATTGCATACGGCTGATCTGAAACTAGTGCGTCATATTTGTGAGTGTGCTCTAAACGTGTTGATTGGTAATGTACCTCTGGAAAAGACACACAAATCACGCTTACAAAGACATGCAAAAACTCTGCGTAAATTAGCCCAGTCTCGTATTAAGAAAAATGGTCACAATACCGTCGTGTGTTTCAACGATATCTTCATTTTAAGAATATTAATAATCATAATTCTATTAAAAAGGTAAAAGAAAACGAAGAAGATAAGGATAAAAAGAATCATTCCCTTCAAAGTACTTCTGACGACGACGACGAAACTCAACGAATCGAGTTAGAGCATCAAATCGATGCAAGTATTGTTGACACCGTACACAATAATTTGAAAATTAAGGCTGGACGTTTGCTATATATGTTACGAGTAAGTGGTAAAATTGTTTGGGATGCAAATGGTACCGTAACAATAGATGGTACAAGGATAAGTGGTGCCAACATAATCGACCTAGTAAATGACGCTGTCAGAAAAAGAAAAGGAACACCACCCAATGGACATACACAATTTGCTATAGGTCTTCGTGAATCATTCGTACCTCACGAATACATCGGTAATCCTCGTGTTTGGGAAAGTATGGAAAATAGCAGTGATAAACGTGTTTTCAGCACCGTTACTGGTATATTCGGTAATATCGTACCGCTTCAGAGCTCTACGCCAGATGGCCTTACTGATCAATATAAAACGCCCCGCTCAAACTCCAGTCGGGCAAGTAAATCTTCGCCTGGTGTGACTAGTAGTGATGCAGATATCGAAGACGACGAGGATTCAGATACGAGCCGAGCATCACAATTACATAAACGACAAGTAACACCTAACAAAGGTGGGGAAAAGAAGAGAAAATTGGGTGTGAGTGGTTCTGAAATTGAAAACTGGCAGCGACTGAGTGGCAGCTTCGACAAGAGTCTAAACATAACAAAGAGGAAGCAAAAAAGGAAGAAAAACTATGAAAAAAATAGTGCACTGGATGAATTGATCAATCTCTTACCGTAAGAGTAAGAAAAAACATGAATCAGAAAATAAACAGTTTTGAGAAAATATATTATGCATTATCACATCCTGCTGCTCAGACTACCGTTGATAATCTTTTTCATGCTTTAAGTAAAAAAAAATAATAAAAAGAAGACAGGAAAGAAATTTACTCCACAAAGTGTTGTAGAATGGCTCGAAAGTCAAGATGCGTACAATCTACACAGACCTATTATAAACCGGTTTACAAGACGTAGTTATAATGTACGAAATTTAGATGATGTATGGGAGGCTCATCTGATGGATTTGAGATCATTGAAAACTTGCAATAATGTTTAAAGTTACATCCTGACTGTTATTGATGTTATTAGTAAATATAGTTGGTTAGAACTAATCAAGGAGAAAACTAGTAAAAACATCGCCGAAGCCTTTTCACGTGTACTATCGAGAAGCAGTGGGCATAAACCAATATGTCTTCAAACGGATAAGCGGAAACAATTTGTTGGTCGTGAGACACAACAATTTTTACAGAATAATGATATTCAGCACAGAGCAGCACGTAGTCCCAATACAAAAGCAGCTATAGCAGAGAGATTAATACGCACCATTAAGGAAATAATGTGGCAGAATTTCACTCACAAAAATACATTGATGTACTACAAAAAATTATTGAGGCGTATAACCACAGTAAACACACTGCAACAAAAATGACACCTGCATCTGTCACACTTTACAATGTTGCCAAAGCCCGAAAAAATTTACAACAGCGCTACAACAAACTTAATGGAATAGTTTTCAAACCCAAGTTCAAAATTGGTGAACTGGTACGAGTTAGTCGTGCACGAAACGTCTTTGACAAGGGATATGAGAGCGGTTGGACATTAGAAATATTTAAAATTACGCATATTTCTTTGACACGTCAACCACCTGTTTATATATTATTTTGCCTAGCAACAGCAGTATGCATTACTTCTCGGAAAATACTACAACGCATTATGTGACGCAGCTACCACAACAGATCAGGTTACACGGTTCTTAGAAAGTCGCTCTCACCGAGGCTCAAATTCCGCTGACGTTTCAACACGTGACATGTGATGAAGAAGAAAGAAAAATTTCCGTAAAACGTGGTACCCCCACCATACTCGATGTAAGCCCGTTAGGCCAGATATTACGTATGCTGAATGATTGATTTCTCCAGGAAATTATAAAGACATTTTCATTTTAGCTGAGGAAATAAATAGTCTAGAATGTATGAGTGGTCATTTGAAAGTAACAGTTGAACGTGGTGGTTAAGTGACGGTCAACAGACTCTATACAGACACCACCTGTTCTGGATTCAATCACGAGCTTTGTTTACCCAAAAAAATACATAAAATTCTTGGGTTTGAAACAAATGATGGGAAATCAATTCGACTGTTTTTTTATTGGTCCCATAACTACAATAAAAAGCGTTAGACCTGTCCAAATTTCTAATGCATTACCATCTATGCTCATGATCTACAACGACCTCTGTGAACCATATGTGACAGGTGATGTTCAGTCGCGATTATTAAGAGCTGTATCGATCAATACCGATAATTATGACTAAGGTATTACACGAATTAAAAATTTCTCTCCGCCTATGTACATACCACTCTTATTCAACTCATTTCAGACGATTGAAATAGATATAAGAGATCAGTGTGGACAACCGATACCATTCAACAACGGAACACTGACAGTGACACTTCATTTCAAAAAAGTGCACTAGATGAATCGTTACGAAGAATATTTCAATTATCAAATTGGTAATGGGTGCAGAGATGGTGGAAGTGGTGAGAGAAATCCTTATACTGGTGGGGTTGGCCATGTTTATATTGGTTCCCCCTACCAAAGAGGTCATGGTGGTATTGGTTCATTCCTAGCCGATATATTTCGGCGAGTTCTACCGCTCATCAGTCGGGTAGCAAGAGCCGTGAGGAAAGAGGCTATACGCACAGGTTTTAATATTATGACCGATGTTGCGTCCCATGATACACGAATAAAAGAGTCGTTTCGCAACCGTATGAGAGAGTCTGGCGAAGTTCTGAAGAGAAAAGCAGAACCAAAATTGGATAAGCTGATGGAGAGGTCAGGATATAAAATAGACCGTTACGGTATTCCGGCTCAGTTGCAGATGATCGCTGCTCCTGCAACAGTACGTGGTAAAAAGAGAAAGCGTCGAAGTAGTGGTCGTGTGAAAAAGAGAAGTGTAACAAAGAAGAGAAGGAGAACAAATAAGAAAAAGAAGAGTAGGAGGAAGGAAATTGGAAAGAAAAAAAGGAGTTCAAAGAAACGAAAGAATAGGACTACTAGAGATATTTTTGATCATTAAAGATGGCGTTCCTCCATATTCATGTGAATGTTTAAAATCAGAGCTGTTACTTTTCGATATCCCACCGACCCAAACTACAATAGAAGGATCGCACTGGGTTCAGTATAAACCAATATCGTCTTTAACCGATCACTCACCTATAGAATTTGTGATTCCTGGAAATAGTGACGAATATATTGATCTTGTCCATACCACGCTTAATCTCCGTGTAATTATAAAATCCACAGCAGTCGAAGAGGATTTCAAAGAGGCAGATAGACCACAGTTCAAAAAGATTATGGAGAACGTAGGACCCGTAAATAATTTTATGCATTCATTATTTAATCAAGTAGATGTATTTTTCAATCAGAAACCTGTATCCCCACCTACCAACGCCTATGCTTATCGAACGTACATCGAAACACTCTTAAATTACGGACCAGCTGCAAAAGCCTCTCATCTATCTACAGTGCTATGGTTTAACGATACTGCTGGAGCTATGAATGATCTGGAAGGGGAAAATAATGGTCTTGTTAAAACAAGAAAGTTATTAGGTTATAGTAAATCGATTGATCTGATTGGACACCTTCACTCGGACGTATTCAATCAAGAGAAACTTCTACTTAATGGAGTTGAAGTTAGAGTACGTTTAGTGAAATCTCGAGACAATAGTCCGGGAGTCCTGTAATTTTGTTGGCCACTTTCATCTAGACTTAGTTTTATTGTCGAAATATGTTAGTCATAACCTACCCGAAAGTAACCCTATGTTTTCGACTTCGGACCTGGTCGAGAACATTGTTATTATTGCAAAATAAACGTCAAATTAGCGCGCCACATTCGACCTTCAGCCCTTCGGGCCTGCAGGCCTGAGTGGCTTGCGAAGTTATGCAAGGCATGCAAAACGCGAAGCAAAACACGCTTCGCGCGATTCGCTTCGCGTTTTGCATTTAAGGCACGACCGGCGCTCGCGCTTCGCGCTCACCCGATCCCCCTACGTTCGTGCATACTTTGTGCTCACCCAGTCCTCCTACGGTACTTTTCTAGGGATCAGAGTTTCTGCTGGTTTACCATTAAGTCTTTTAATGGTTAAAATTTTATAAACGTGACGTTATATAATTTCTTGAATTGCTAGAAAACTCTATTAAGTAAAAGCATTCAACAAATTTGAATTCGCCACTAAACATGTTGCGTCCCACACCGTCGGGTCGGAAATGAAGATTACTACTTGATCGGTACAGTAGAAATTTATGTGAAGCAGCCAAACAGCTGTTTTTCATCCAGCTCGCAAGACACTATATAGATCATATCAGTGCAATTTGTCTGCTAGCTGCTGTAACAACTACCATTGTGTATAACCTCATCAATGGTGCTTTTAATACAAGAGCTTTCAGCTTCTACAAAGTACAGCAATTATTGAGATGAGTATTGAAATAAGTAATAATAATTAATTCGCAAAGAGCTTTTTCTTTGTTTATTTGCTGATTTTAGGTATGCGGGTAGAAAACAGAAAGATAGGACCATTATATTGACCGTATGGAGTGGAATTTTGCATGCTTTCTAAGAACTTAAAGTGTATTTAATAATGGCAAGTATTGCAAATAACTGTAATCATTAGTTTAATATGAGTATGAATTGGTAATGATAATTTTTATTTTATTTTCAGCTTCTAAAATACTATTATCAACCAACATGATGTACGCGCACCTTCAAATATACATTATTCCATGTATGTTTGAATACACAAACCAAATCAAAGTATGTCGATAGTTTCTGTAAGTATCACTTAGTATATTCATATGATTTACATCATAAACTTCAAATGCCTTTTACTCAGTTTAGTTTTTTCGTGATATTTTTCCACTTGCCGCAGGTTTTCTCAGCAATGTATGGACCAATTGGACTGAAATTTTAAAGAAACCTTTGGAATAGGTTTCCGAAGGTCATGATTTTTGGTAAGTAAATACCTTTAATTGTTTTTAATAATTATACTCACTTAATGCATATTTGTAATGCATAAAAGTGATATATAATACTTATATATTTAAGGAAAAATATAGTTTTTAGAGCACACATAAATGTTACTTTTTCACAGCACTAAGAATTTTTCTTTTTTTCAGGTTTTAACCCTGTCATAACTACTTAATTTTGCAGAAATACTCAAGACCAACTGAAATTTTTCTTTAAAAAACCAGTTTTAGGCTTTTTAACATATTGAATCAATCTGAACATATAATTATTGTAGTCAAAAATTATATTTTTAAAATATCTACAACTTTTATGTTGCAGGTTTTTATGTGTAAAAAGTTTTATTATGAAAAACGAATTATTTTCATGTGAAAATTTGATTTTAGCTTTTTTAAATCTAACTCTAAGCATTTTCGAAGGTTGATTTCAATAGGAAAAAGTTTTATTATTATAATTTGAGTTATGGCCAAAAAACCGTTTTTTAAAAATTGAAAAAATGCCCGCATATTTTTTGTATATATGTTTATACTGACACTTTGTTATCATAGGTAGAGTTTACAAAAAAAATTTGGATTGATTAGGATTTATCTGATTGAGATAAGCTTATGCCAAAATAATTTGGTTAAAAATATATGTAAAATTAAGCATAAAGAGCTCTCATTTGAACAATTAGCCGGTAATCGCAAAAATGAAAAAAACGTTTTTTTTTATATGTAAGAGCTGCATTCTCGTAAATTTTCGTATTAATATTTAACAATATTTTTAACAATAGTTTTTAATTTCGCCAATTTTAAAGTTAGAGAAACGCGGTAAAATGCATCTTAAAGTACGTAAAAAACCATGAATTTTCATATAAATTTTGTCAAGATCGGACCATTAGGAACCAAGATACGAATTTTTTTTCAATCGGTGACTATGCCAAAACTACTTGATATTTTTTGTTGAAATACAGCACAGTCCTTGTTTAAATGATACTTTAAATGATGACATTTTATCCGATAGCTCTAGATGCCTTAGTTTGTTTAAACCGGCTGACGAACAATGCGAATTCAGCGCGCGCGGACGCGCGACTCTCTGGCCGTGCGGCGCGGTGATGGGGAGACCGCCGCGCGGCGGCGGACAGGATTTGTACACTTTAGTTGCTAATCGGTTATCTCTGCAACTAAAGCTGCAATTGAAATAAATTTTGTTTTGATTTAACGTGTTTTTTCTTCAGCTTTAACGCCACGTAAACTAAATTGTCATCAGTGCAATGTGAACACCCGAAATTGTCATGGTTTTGAAAAAAAATCCTTTTTCTGCTAAGTACACAACATTTGCGCAACTTTCATATACATATATTGAGCAAATAATTACTTTCTTGTTTGTATGTGCATGATATGCGTGTAAAAGTTGTTTAAATAGTAGAAAAACGATTTTTTTTAAAAACATGACAATTTCGGGTGTTCGCATTGCACTGATGACAATTTAGTTTACGTGGCGTTGAAGCTGAAGAGAAAACACGTTAAATCAAAATAAAATTTATTTCAATTGCAGCTTTACTTGCCGAGATAACCGATTAACAATTAAAGTGTACGGATCTTGTCCGCCGCCGCGCGGCGGTCCCCCCTCCACCGCGCCGCACGGCCGGCGAGTCGCGCGGTCGCGCCCGCTGAATTCACGTTGTTCGTCAGCCGTTTTAAACAAACTAAAGCATCTAGAGCTATCGGGTAAAATGTCATCATTTGAAGTATCATTTAAACAAGGACTGTGCTGTATTTCAACAAAAAATATCAAGTAGTTTTGGCATAGTCACCGATTGAAAAAAAATTCGTATCTCGGTTCCTAATGGTCCGATCTTGACAAAATTTATATGAAAATTCATGGTTTTTTACGTACTTTAAGATGCATTTTACCGCGTTTCTCTAACCTTAATATTGGCGAAAATAAAAACTATTGTTAAAAATTTTGTTAAATATTAATTTTTTAACAAGTTCTTTTTAACGTTTATTAAGTACGTCATAAGCTATCGATTAAAGACGGTTTGATATGGTTATCGTTCCATGGGCAATTTCGAAATGACTTTGAAATTTTAGGGTAAATAATTTTGCAATAAGAGGCCATTTTAAAATACCGAGATCGGACACCAATTATTACGTTGTACATACTAAATATCATATTTGAGATCCTATCCGATGTCAATAATCTTTTTTTGGAAAAACTGTTACGATATCAAAAATCGAAAAAAAATGTGTTGTTTAACAATTTAACGATGAAAAAAGTTAATTTCGCATTCGGGAACATATGTTTCTTATTGGAAATTCAATTCTGAAGAATTGAATTTCCAATCTTTTATCCCTACCATTTATTGCATAAAATGAGTGGCAAAAGAAAAGAGTAGACGTTAAGGCTGTTACTATGCATAGTGGTATACATGGTGAAACTTTGGACAACATTATACTGGGTCAGCTGCCGAAGAGAATTATCATCGGTTTTCTTAATAATAAAGCTTTTAACGGCTTTCGATTACTCAACCCATTCAATTTTGAACACTTTAATATCAATTTTTTATGTTTGTACGTTGATGGTGTGCAATTACCATCACAACCTTTCCAAACAGATTTTACAAAACAAAATCTATACATCAACGCCTATCACACCCTATTTTCAGTTACTGGAATACACTTTCTCAATGAAGGTAATCAAATAACTCGTGATTGCTACCCAAAGGGTTAATGTCTATTTGCATTTGACTTAAGGGGTTATGCATGAGTTAAACCTGAAAAATATAACTCATCAGTTAATAGGCAAAAAAAAAAATTATGTATAAGTAGTGTCATAAAAAATCTTTTTTGTAGTTCATGCATACATATTCATTGTAATTTTGCATATTTTTAATGCATGATATATCTATACTTACTGTTTAAACAATCCCATGTGTGAAGCATTAAATTTGAGTACTTTTTCTCCTTTGCCACATGATTTCTCATCATCCGGATGATAAATTCAAACCAAACTGGATGGAATTTCTTCTAAATATGCCTCTCCTCAGCTTAAGCGGAAGGCTTTTCTGAAAAATACAAATTTTCAATAATTAGTAACTTATAAGTTATAATCTAAGTAATTATAGTGAATGTTACGTATATTTACATACATAACATTCACTTTAAACTTATCTTTGCCAATTTGACTCCGCTTAAGCACATTTTTTTGACATATTTTTTTATGTTTGGGCCTAAAATACCCATATATTATGGGATATATTGGGACCCGGGCCTGCACATTTTCATACACGAGTATGAAAAGCTGAAATTGAAATATAAGTTAGCGACATATTCACAGTAAATATATTATACATAAATATAAATATTGCCACTGCTTATCCATTATTTGACAGGTTGGTTAACAACTGCATTACACTTTGAGAACATCTAACACACAGGCATATTCTTGTACACATGAAATTTAGCCTGTAAATCTAAAAATGAAGAACACACTCACAAAGAACAGGTTCTTAAAAAATAATATATTGTTTATAGTCCAAAATACTTATCTAAATTTAAACACTTGTGAGACTCAGAAGTAATCACTACAGCATAACATTCAGTTTGCACTAAACTACAGACAGCAGACGAAACAGCTGTCTGATAGAAAACTCGTGTGGGTCGGTAAAACAGTGACTTACTTTTTCATATGCTGTATGTGCAAGGTGCCATGTTTTCAGGCGGTAATTTAAATTTGTACATATGTTTTTTTACTGCTTTATAAATTTGATTAAGGGGACCCAACACGTTTAAAATCTGAAAAATAAAAATATTCTAAATTGATATTAAAGTAAATAATATGTTGGAGAAACTTTTCATACTTATAGTATGATCTCTTACCTTCAATTTAAGCCCTTAAAATCCAATTTCGTACCTACCTATCCGGAGTGGTACTCCGCAGACTGTTTTTCACTGTGCGTAGGATTCCAGGTGACCATATGCTTCGATTTAGCTCAAATTTTGTGAGTATGTTCTATATAAGTGTAGTTTTCGCATGAACAGAGGGATTTTGATTTGAATGCTTAGAAAAATTTTAATAAAAGAAAAAGTAAATTTTTTCAATTTTTAAATTTTTTATGCCACAGTTTTTTTTATTAAATAAGTTTGAAGCTTTCAAATCAAAATCCCTCTGTTCATGCGAAAACTACACTTATATAGAACATACTCACAAAATTTGAGCTCAATCGAAGCATATGGTCACCTGGAATCCTACGCACAGTGAGCTGAAATCATGAAAAACCAAAGTTAGAGAAAATCGACTTCGAAGTTCATCAATGCATATTAGAAAATAAGTTAATTTTTTACTTACCAAATCTCTTGGAACTATTTTTCTGTTGATCCTTGGTAGTAAACTATCATTTTCAGGAGTCATATGGTATACTCCCTTGTATCAATAGGCTGAGTACGCCTTTAAGAACCTGTAAACAAAAAATGGTAAATTTGTGTATTTTTACATTATATGCTAATATTATTAATTTATTGTATTTAATACTAAAAAATGCATATTTATTCTTACCTAATAATTTTGCTGAAGTCTCCAACTTGATTTAATGGAAGAAAAACGATTATGATTTCTTCAATGTACAATCCACTGAAAAAATACAATAAATTAATATTTCAAAAACTCCATAAAAATCAGCTAAAACAATATAGAGAAGAATACTTATCTTTTTTCGTAGTCCTTGCAAAGCCTTTGTTTTTGCCTCCCTAATGTCCACCAGCAGCATACGAGTCATCTCCTTCCATCTGTCGAGCTCTTAGCCTAAGAGCTCGTGCTTCTCTGGTGTTGGCCTGGACTTGTCGTTCAGCATGGTGAAGTCTTAAATTGTCTGTTGCGTTGGCCCACTCTGCCACAGCGTCTCCAGGCTTTACATCAAAGCGGTCCAAGACTCTGAGGACACAAGACCGACCATCATTAAACATGCACACAGCCAGAAAAACACCAATTTTCAAGACTATCAAGCCACTGAAAGATGTCTTGGGGACTAGTCTCCATACAGAATTATTGAAACTCTCATTAGAGTTTTGTGTAAAACCTCCAAGACATCTTTCAAGTAATTCTGACTTTGACAGGTCTTCAAAATTGGTTTTATGGCATCCATAATATAAGCTGAAAGGCTGGTCTTGTGCCTGAACTCCCTGTGTTCTTTTGTGGCTTTTGTTTTTTGCCAATTGCACCAGCTGCTGGATCCTTCCGGGCACAGATGATGCATTGGCCTCTTGTCCGTCGACTGCATATGGTACCATGTTACCCAGATTGCATTGTACATGTCATCAATGGAATCTGGGTGATTTCGAATGGCTTTACCATAATAACTTGACAGCTTGTCGATCACCTTAGCAGTCAGCCTTCCTCTTCCGCCAATTGGTTTATTGTCCGGAAGCTTGATCTTCTGGCTGGTATACTGCTTGACAAGGTTTCGGAGACGAGTTCCCATCCTCTTCTGTACGTGTTGGATGCACTCTTTCTTCTCCACCACAAGTTCATCACCATAGGGTTTCGATTCACTCACAGCCTTGAACACTTTTGAGTCTCCATCTCCAATATAGCGATGATATTTGACACTGTATTCTTCTTCTGAGCGTTCAAATATCTCACGGATGCCATCAACTTCCATTTTACCTGCACTACCTTCATGGTTAGCAGTGCAGTGTGGCTTGTGTTCCTCGTACCATTCTTCATACTCAGCAGTATGCAGATACTTCTCCCACGATGAACAAGGTTGGCAGAAGCTGCTTTTAACAGCAACGTCCAACACCTTGCCTGTGTGATGTCCAACGATGCTAGCAAATCCTTGTAGTGATGAAAATCCTTTCTTCCTCCACGAACCATCACCAGAAATGTTCAGTCCAAGAGCACCATCTTCTGTAGCGGCTCTTTCTTCTTGGACTGCAGCTCGCATAGACTCCTTGGCAACACTCTCACATACTTCACTTAACTGTTGATTTATTGAATCGTAAGCAGACTGAGCTATTGGCTTAGAGCAGTCCATTATGCCACAAAATGTTGAAAGCCCAGCATGTCCAACACCCAAAGCACGACATGCAAGTACAGCCCTTCGATTCACTTCCCATGCACGATTACTATCACCCACTTTTTTGCTAGAATTGATGCTTAAAACTTCTCTGCATCGAACACATGAGACTTCAATTTTGAATCCTAATCCAAACACTACTGATTCAGAAAAGTTTACTTCACTGTGACATTTTTTGCAACACACCACACTTTGGAGTTCAGGAAATAGAATATTGATATCAATAATTCTATTCTTGACTCCGGAGAGGCCTTCTGCTGCTGGAGTTTCAAGTTTTCTTGAAGATGTCGAAGGTCTTGGTTGTGCAGTTGAGTCTTCTGTATCATTACGTCTAGTTCCTGCAAATTTTCTTGGTCGCCTTCTATTTCTTCCGCAGGAGTATTTCCTATCCAAGTGAGTGGGCAATCTGTCCTTCTGGTCACTCATTGTTATAACTAACTAATATAAACTAAAAGCTAAACTAACTAAAATTCCTAACAAATACTTTGCACTTTGAAAACTTAAAATATAAATAACTTTACAAGAAAACAAAAATAAACACTACTAAAAAAAAATTATTTTAACTTTATTTAATTATGTTTGCACAGTGCAAAACATAAATTCAAGAACTTTAATCATAGAACTTTAAAATATTTAAAAGCTGGTAAAGCAGATTTGAATGCTGTGTTTTGCGCGAACAGTTTCACCAACAGCACACTGATTCTAACCTTTACCCAAACAGGACGTCAGGAAGAAACGATATATACATGGTCGGTATATGGGGAGTTCAAATATTTTCGTCACAGCGGTCGTCACGTTTTGGTTACAGAATCGTCGCCTAGACTGTTGCGAAGAGCGCGCATATTTTAATTTCACCTAATAAATATAGTTTCATGAAACTCAGAATAAAAAAGAAAATAATCATTTATTGTAAATAATTTACAAAATACGTATGTATGTTTATAAGAGCGTATGTGTGTATACAAGTGATATATATATATATATATATATATATGTAATAACATTGTTTTTTACAATTACAATGAAAATATCTAGTTCTGACTGGATTTATTTAAAAAAATCAAAATTTTTAGGTATCTTCAATAAATGATTTTAATTACGCAATTTAGCGAAAAAACAGGCAAAATATTTATTCAGTATTTTGCTTATAATTTTGAGGGAAAATTTTTTTACGAAAAACGGCTTTCGGGAGCATATTCTATGATAAATTTCCTATGAAAACCAATCATAAAAAAATATCGATTTTTTCAAGTTTTAAACGTGTTGGGTCCCCTTAAGATATTACAAGACAAAATTTAAATTCTAAATTTATTTTATTTTAAACATTGAAAATAAAAAAATCCATGATATAAAAAAATTAGCTATATTGTACTGTATGTAATATCAATAAATAATTTGTTGTTTTTTTTAAATAAAATTGCATATTTCAAAAGGAGTTTATAAACACAATTTATATTAAATTTTCTATAAAAACACAATTGTTTTGAATAATCTAAAGCGTTATAAAACAAAATATGAATATTACGCAATTTTAACAAATTGTTTGATTTTAGTATTTTGCCTATAACTTTGTAAATAATTTTTTTCGGGCAAAAAGGGTTTCTGCAATATATTCTACAGTAAATTTGACGTAAAAAAATCAAATAAAAAAAATTGATTTTTTTGTATTTTAACTCAGGCATAACCCCTTAACACCCGATTTATCAGCTAATGATAGTGGTCATTGGAATTTGATTAAACACGGTAGTGTAATACTAGAAATACTTTTTAGTGAGTCTTTAAAAGATGCTGTCAATTGTATACTATATGCAGAGTACGAAAATATTTTGGAAATCGATTCGTCTCGTTAAGTCATTGTCGATTTTAGCAGTTAATAAATTCAACGTACAGATGTCACTACATTCTTCCACAATATATTTATAAAAGCGCATTGATAACATCACCGAGAACAGTCTCTCATGAATACCACTACTTATAATATGTTTTACGAGTCATGGACGTAATCATTGATATTCAATTCTTTAAGAGTAAAAATTATCAATATATACCGAAAGAAATAGCGATAGTGGGTGTTAACAATAACTTCATTGCCCATTGGGTATTAGCATCATCAATACCGGTTCAATACCTTACGAAGATATACAAAGACAGAACTTTTGGTTAACTAAACACCATCACGGACTTAATTACTTTGAAGGTGACGGCTCTTGGAAAAAATGGTGTGAAAAAATTTTAAAAAGAACTTTCACAAGATGTTGGAAAAATCTATGTCAGAGGTAGCGATAAATTTATTGTGCTACATAAAATTATTTCACAACATATTTTTAATCTTGAGCATGACCCAGACTGTCCATCTTTCGATATATTACACTCGGATGTTTACTGTTTGCATCATGCTCTTAAACCAGCCTATAAAACATATCGATGTGCTTTGAATAACGCTTCTAAACTAAAATCATGGTTATCTATGTGCACCTTTTAAAAGAATATAAATGTAAATATACATTGCAATGGACAGTCTTCAGATATTAAGGAATTTGACAAAAATCCGTTTGCATACTATCGGTGTATTTTCAGCCGATCAAATACCCAAAATGTGGACGAAACCGACAGCTTCTATTGTCAATACGGATGACCATACAAAATCTGGTATGCACTGGTTCGCTATATATGTCGATAAATCTTGTAAAGCAAATTATTTCGATAGTTTCGGAATGCCTCCGTTTATATCCAATCATATCAACCGTCTACGAAAAAATTGTAAACAACTTTGTTGGAAAAATGTTCGGTTACAGAGCGACTCATCTGATGTGTGTGGACAGTGTTGTATTATGTTTTTGCGTTATATGAGTGAAGGATTAGATTTCGATAAATTTCTTCATAATTTTTCTCCTGATCTCCAAAAAAATGATGACACTGTAAGACGGTATGTACGTTGCGAGAAAAGAGCTGCCAAGAATTTCATTGGGAAAGGTGGTTGCATTGTCAGATATTTGCAAAACTCTTGCCCACCTAAAATGTCATTACTGTAACAGGAGATTGTATGGTACGATATTTTTATCCCGAGAATGCTTCGTTCGCTGTTTAATCTTTTCGATCCCCCCACCTCAACATGCGGCAGCCACCACTACCACTCATCCAAAACGTATATTAAGAGATTGTGATGGGTGAGCGTTGTTAGTTATCACTCGGCCGTTAATTTTGTAAATTGCCTCACAAGAATTACTTTGACGGTTGATTCGCACGTATTCATATAGAGCTTTTAAAATGGCTCAATCAGAAATATCATCGACAATTAGTCATCCACAGTTACTTTGTACATTGTACACCCTAGACAAATCTTGTTCAAAAAAGGTTATCGTCGGGTTAGAATACAATTCTTTGGATGATGTTATCTATAAACTGATAGTAAGATTACTGGATTCTGACTTTATTGGTGTAGCTTTCTCATACGATAGTTGGGTGAAATAGATATTTTTCTGGAGATATCAATTTTCTAAAAGACAGAATAATTCATGGAAGTGATTGGACAGTCAAATTCACAAACGATAATCTATATAAATTTATCCAGATCGATGAGCAACCAAGGACATCACATCGTTCTATTGTGTTGGATGCGATAACATTTGAGTGTTTCAAAAGGATGCTTCAAAATGTGTTGATTTACGCCTTGACAGTTTAGATGCAATAGATTCTACTGTCACTGATGTTGTAAGGGCGCTTGCAGAATTTATTCTAATTAAAAGTAAAAACGAAATGATTACGTCGGATTTAGTTAACTATACATCAGATATTGCAAAAAAATATGTTAATTTAATCGATGATGATGTTTTGAGAAATATTAAGGAAAGAATTGAATATTATTGTAAAAAATATAATATATATAATGGTCAATCAAATGTTAGCGATATTGAAATTATCTTGTATGAAATAATTTCATTCCATTTGTATAACTTTACAAATCTGTTAAATGAGTTATTGAATAAATGGTCTGAAAAATGACCTTTAATATGATTTCAATCGCCTTTTCCAATAACCAATCCCCGTTCCTTATTACAACTTGTAAAAATTTTATCTTGTTAAAGCATTACAAATGAAACTATCTCTCACGCCAAAGTAATGAGAAATATATAAAAAAGAAAACAATGTTTTATAGTCTAATGTAAAAAGGTCATTTTCGATTCATGCACTATACCCCCCTCTCTCATACACAAAAATATCGCGATGATGTGTGAGTCCGGAGTGGGGGTTTGCTTGGGTTCGCTAGAGCGAGGGATATACTACTATTACTTCTCCTATACCTTCGATTTTACATAAATTTCAATTTTAATTTTTACAAAAGAAAGTTATGATATCAATAAATAAATTGGCAAGTTCTTTTATAAAAAGCAATCGATTTGAAATAAATAAGTAAGTGTTTAAAAGGGAGAGGATTATAAATATATATTGTGACGTTGTGGTTTTTATTGCTCTCTCGGGGAGGCCGTCGAGAGCTCCACAACGTGATCGCGCCCTGTTTTCGGGCTGCCGGATGAACCGTATTTAATTAATTGTTGGACGCCCGGTTCACCAACCGCTTTGCCGGCTGCTCAGCGGTGCACAGACTTAATCTCGCGGCCGCGAATTCTTAGGAAGAAGGATAGGCGGGGGCTCGTCAAATAACAAACACGCACAGTATTAAAGTGGACGGCCTGGCATTTATTGAATAAATAAGAGAATGTGAAAGGGCTCGCGTGCGGGAGGCACGCTCTGGCGGTAAGTCCGGCCGACGCGGGGACGCGCACTTTGAAATAATAAGTGTCTACCTGGCTGTAAAAATACGATGACTGCTCGTCCTCTCGTCCAGATGATGTCTCGTTCCCTGAAATGTCGCGCGGCGCAGAATTTCTTCGCGGAGCGAACCTCGACAGTGTAGAAATGCTGGAGGTTAAGTCGTGGAGAATGCGGAGGGAAATGTGCTGTCCTGGAGTGCGTCCGATTTTGCCTGCTGCTCACTGGATACTACCGTTCTACCTGTTGCGCGGCCGTTGCGACCGCGGCGTCTCTCTCTGTCTCTTTCTCGCGCATGTATTTTCTGGCTGTCCTTTCTTACTCACGCGATATCACGTGACAGCCTGATATAGCACATTTCTGTCCTAGCGCCCTCTTACTAATAAATCTCCTCGCGCGCGAAATTCAAACTCGTTAATTCTCTCTGTCTGGCTGTCGTCGCATTCAATCATACATTTTCCGCCTGATTTTCCTCTTACAATTTTTCTCTATAATATTTCGCTCGCGTACCACTGTGGATCGAGCCGCAGCCCTCCACTTGTCGCCAATAGCGTTCGAGGCTCGTCGTGTGCCTCCACTCTCTCTGCTCACATTAGACATTCTCCGTCTCTGTCTATCTCGCTCTCGCTCGCTCTCATTCTCTCAACCGTGCTCGCCAACATGGCGGCGGTCGCTCGCGCGCGTACGCCTCGTGGCTTCGCTCGCCGTGCTGCGCTCTCAGCCGTCGCCGCTATCTTCGTTCTCTCTCGCTCTCGCGCGGCTTCCCTCTCTCTGCCGCTCTCTCGCTGTGGCGCGCGTGGTGCTTCTCTCTCTCTCTGTCTTGTGCGGCGCCGCGCATGCTTCGCGCTGAGCGTGGCTTCTGCTCAGCTGTTCGTGGCGCTGCTCTGCTCTGCTGCTCCGGCCGTGTCTTCTCTCTCTCTCTCGCTCTCATCTCTGCCCTGCTTTCCTGTAAACACCACCGGGTCTTAGCGTATGCTTTTTTTCATTAGCACGTCTCCGGTGGTGTTCAGGCGAGCTGGGGCTGACGGCTGACCGTCACAATATGTATTAACTTGAAGCATGTGGAAAGGTACAGTCGGGTACAATTCAAACTTTGAATAATAGGGACTGCTGCCACGTTCTGCGCATTCTAGCTGACGTTTGATGACCGATCACAATGACGCCGTATTTACCGTGGGAGATTAGAGTACCATTCTTCCGGTAAATTGGGCGTTGCGTGATGGGTCACAAACATGCGCAGAACGTAGCGCCAATATGTTATTATTCAAAGTTTTAATTTAACCCTATGGTACACGTAATAGAATGGTATGATGTTCTTACATGCCATTATCACATGAAAAATGTGCCCATAATATGTGGTAATATCATGTTTGTCTAAAATTATTATGTAATTTTACAAGATTGTTTCTCATCATAAAAACTTTATCTTTATTTATGGAATCAACGAGGGGATGTACAATCTAGTCTACTTAGTAATTCAGTAAATGTGTTGCTATCATTATTTCATTAAAAATCTATGTCTAGGACCATTATGTACAATTATATATGAGATTTAAATTCTGTTGATTTACATACATTTAAAAAAAAAACAGGAACAAATTCTATCATGTAGAACACAATCTTTTTTACGGAAGAACTTGCCGTCCCGTCCTATCATAGATAACGATGGATACCATCTTCAAATTATGCAAAGTTAACCAAAGTAACTTGTTAATGAATCACCGCTAGAGAATGCACCGCTCTTCATCGATTTTTCTTTCTATATGTATTTATTACTGTCCTTAACAAATTTTTGAAGAATTCAAACTTAAACTTGCAAACATTCTCAGCTCAGAAAATACTTAATATGTTTTACAAAACTCTGTTATTATCGGAAGATTACAGGAAGTTGATTAAAAATAATTGTAACTATTATTACATATAAAAAAATTTTATAAAATAAATTTCTATGACTCAAGTTGGAAAATAAATCAAGCCATCGTTCTCACTGTTTAATGTAATGTTTTAAGTAGTACCCATCATAGCATAATAGAACGATAAATTAAATATTAAGTAAAAATTGGTTAAAGACAGTAATAAATACATATAGTATGAAAAATCGATGAAGAGATTTTCAAGCGGTGATTCCTTAACAAGTTACTTTGATTAACCTTGCATAATTTGAAGATGGTATCCATCGTTATCAATGATAGGACGGGACGGCAAGTTCTTCCGTAAAAAAGATTGTGTTCTACATGGTAGAATTTGTTCCTGTTTTTTTTTAAATGTATGTAAATCAACAGAATTTAAATCTCATATATAATTGTATATAATGGTCCTAGACATAGATTTTTAATGAAATAAGGATAGCAACACATTTACTGAATTACTAAGTAGAGTAGATTGTACATCCGCTCGTCACTTCCATAAATAAAAGACAAAGTTTTCGTGATGCGAAACAATCATGTAAAATTACGTAATAATTTTAGACAAACATGATATTACCACATATTATGGGCACATTTTTCATGTGATAATGCCATGTAAGAACATCATACCATTCTATTACGTGTACCATAGGGTTAAATTGAACCTTTGAATAATAACATATTGGCGCTACGTTCTGCGCATGTTTGTGACCCATCACGCAACGCCCAATTTACCGGAAGAATGGTGCTCTAATTTCCCACGGTAAATACGGCGTCATCGTGATCGGTCATCAAACGTCAGCTAGAATGCACAGAACGTGGCAGCAGTCCCTATTATTCAAAGTTTGAATTGTACCCGACTGTACCTTTTCACATGCTTCAAGTTTTTATATAAATACATATTGTGACGAGTATCGTCACGCCGCATGCTAATTTATTGAATAATATGTTTTATTTTATATACATTTGCATGTAAGCCTTTTCAGATGTTCCCGCGCACCAGAGCTGTACGAGAGTTGATGTATTGTTGAACGCGTCGCCTGGTGAGAGAGCGCCCGTGAGAGAGAAGCTTCTAGCGTCACGTTAGGTTAGGCGTTAGATTCGATTTAGCTATCGAGCGCGCAGGCTGTATCCTAAGCGAAAGAGAGCGTTCATTTACAATTAACAACTGATCTATATTATTTATTGTCGTACGAAATGCGTCTACGCGGGTGCAGATAAAGTGCATTGTACGGTTGCGGTTGTGTAACATTGGATAGGCGGCTGGATCATGGCGAGACCGCATTTTAATCGATCTTCGTGCCAGCGTACTTTGCTGATTTGTAAGTACCAGCTTTTCTCTCTCACTCTCACCAGCGCGTTTACCATCATTAGCTCTCTCCCGACTGTGATTCTATGTGCTTAGTAAGCACCATTGTACATATTTATTGTTTACACTATTATATCATTTGAGTTCAATATACGCAATAGCCTTTTTCCGAACGTCACGTGTGTTTCATTTGATAGTTTTCCGTATTTGCCCTGTTCTCCTTTTTCTAAAACCCACGGAGAATTACAGTAGAAGAATCTACATTTAACGTGGTTAGACTCCGTTACATTGGCGCCCATCAGTGGTTAGATTTAGCTAGAGCAGGGAATATTTGAGTTTTTTAGGAAAAACGATGTGCGAAATCGCGAGTATTCGTTGTAAGCGGATAAGCGTGCGGAGATATTCATTGCGTGTATAGTGTAGCGAGCGAGCGCGAACGTTGCCGCGTGTTTATATCGCGCGGCTAGACTTGTCGTCCGCGAACGTAAACATTGCGCGCTTCCAGCTACCGAAAATTTTAGCATTGGCTGAAATATTATTTCGGGAAATAAGTTTTATTTTCTCGTCGCGTGATTTATATGCTCGATGTCTGCGATTAATCAGTATAGGTAATTACTGGATTAATAGTTGAATAGCGGATCGAATCTCAGATTGCTATTATATTAGGGGAGTAACTTTTCTTTCTTTTTAATATTATTAATTGAACAATTGAGTATAAATACTTGTTTTTCCCCCATTGATATTAAATATTATTTTTTATTATTTATGTTTGTTTGATATAATTTTAGTCAAATCGACTGGTTAATTTTTTTTTCTTTTATATATTGTGTTTAATAGCGTTATTTTGGCGTTGCTAACAGCTATATAGCATACGCGCTCAGCTGATTGTATGTGTGCATGTATCAGTGTATCACCGAGGTAGGGTTAGATACAGGTATACTGTACGGAGCGTATCGCATCGGCGAAGCGTTGATTTACCGACATTGTAGATAATAATTTCTATTTGAATTTTGTTTTGAAATTGAACTTTATTGTTCGGTGTAAGTTTGTTGAATTTAAATTGAGGTTTTTGACGAAATATTTTATATTATTTTGTTTGTTCGTGATACAATTTAAGCGAAATTTTTTTCAATCTAAATTTAAAAAAAGTAAACTCTTAATTCGAGTACAGCGCAGTAATAACATTTTTGTTTTTGTTGTAAATTTTATTTTGGAATTTTCTTTCGAATCGGAAAATTTTATTTTGAATTTTTTTTTCCTGTTTCTGGTTGTAGTTTGGTTGGTAAATTACATAAGTGTAATTGAAAATTGCACAGAATTTCGAACGAAGGAGGCTGTGACTAAATTAAGAGCGACACGCGGAATAGTTTTTTTCAATTATTTAAATTTTGGTCATTATTAGTTTATTTCTTTCGTAATTTGTCTCTTGTATATTTTTTGATTTCGACGGAAAAAAAATTTGTTTAAGTTAGCGGGATCGCATTCAAATTTTGAAAATGGCGATGCGCGTGAATATTTTCGAAGAAGCGGATCAAGAAATTGAGAGATGGGCAATGTCATTGTCAGAGGATAGACTAAATGATTTATTGCAGAGATTTGAATCGGTAATTGACACAAGTAGATACAGTATTGTTGGTAGGTTAATTAGGTGTTTGCGCGGTGATTACACTGCGTATGATTTTGTTGTGACGAATGAGCCTAGCGATATCGCGACGCAACTTTTCAGAAGATTATTTTGAGAGAAGAAAATTTATCAAATGAGACGAAGTCAACGACATGGGTACGATTGAGGTTACCGACGACGTTAGAATCAGAAGCATCAGTTTTAGATGATAATGAAGAGCAAGATGAAGAGACGTTAGATGACATTTTCCAGATACTCAGGAATAATGATCTAGAGTCGACCAGAGTTTCTAGTGAAGAAGAAGTTGACGTTTCGGGAGTACATCCTATTGTTACTGTAGCGGATGTGCATACGGAAGCTGAAGAAATTGTAGATCTTCAATAGCGAAACGCTTGCACTAATATTGGTGTCGATAAAGATCAAGTTGACTTGGAAGATAAAAAAGCAGATCAAGATAATCAGGATGAAGTGAAAGCAAAATTGCGACAAGAATTAGCTGAACAGCGCGAGTTGGCCGAAACCTCAGAGGCCAGATAGAATGCGTATGCTGCTGGAATGGAAAGATCCATGGTTGAGCTGAGCGGCTATTATTGCAAATTAAAAGAAGATTTTGAGAAGTTCCAAGTTCAGTTTAGAGATACGTTTGTTGTGCATAGAGAACCTGATGCTCACAGCACAAAGTTGAATCCGAATGCGACAAAATTTGTGTCCGGTCGGACAACACAGAAGACTGGAATGAGTAAGTTACCATCACGGGCAGAACCCCAAGGTGTATCTCGGAGGGGAGAATCAACTGCTTCAACAAGTAGAGCAATTGGAGAATATTCCTCGATGTTAAGACCAATGTACCGTAATTTTGGGAAGACTGCTCGGGAATGGAAAGTTCAGTTTGATGGTGGCAAGGAAAGTTGCATTGAGGAGTTTATTGAGAAAATGAATGAATGTAGAGCGTCATCGCATTTAGATGATACGGATTCATTGAATGCGTTACTCCATGTTATGACGGACGGAGCTTTAATTTGGTGTCGGCAAATGCGGCAGACGTGGAAACCTTGGAAAGATTTTTGCAGTGATGCTAGGCAAAGCTTTGGTATGGACCAAGATATCCAGATGAAGTTGTTAGCAGAAGCGCAAGCGCGTACACAAGGAGGAGATGAGCCAGTACGTGATCACATCATGGCGATGCTAGCGATCATGAGCAGGTTGGACGATCCGCCGGAGGTTTCCGTACAGCTGAAAATGATTTACGACAATATGGACAATAGCCGGAATTAGAATGCAAATTCCTCAGGCACAGGTGAAGAATATCGGAGGTCTTATTACATTAGCTAGGAATGCTGAGAAGCTAATTCATGATAAGCATCATTATAAGCCTCCTTCTTCACCTAACAGATGTTTATTGCCGAAATTGGCTTATAAAGGAATATATGTCAAGAATGTTGGGGAGAAGACGAAGAGCGTAACCGCTGTTTCGTCAGTAGCAGAACCTGCTGATTTACGTGAAGCTGTTAGGTCGTTGCAGGAGGCTATTGCTGAGTTAAGGTTACCCCCAACTGCCAATTCAAGAGGTCGTGGAGGAAAGAAATCTAATTTCAAAGGAGCGAAGTCGCAGACCCAGACTACGACTACAGTATCTGACAGCACATCGGAGAAAATAAATGCTGTTTCAGAAGAAAAGAAAAGTGCTCCTAGACAGCCACGAAGTCAGCATAATAAAGATCAGGACTCCTGGGGTCCTTATAAACCATTTGTGAGGTGTTATGGCTGCGGATGGCCTCGACACACCACGAAAACCTGCCCGGAGTGCTCGCAGCAGAAGAACTCCGTGGAGGAAGTATCCGAAAATTCAGAAGACTCGGGAAACGAGGAAGGGAGCAAGTAGTTCAAGCCCGTACTTCGCCTATTGTTTTGGCGGCCTTTCAAGAAACAAGTCAGGCAACTGAAGAAGCAGTGATGTCTGTTATAGTTTATGATTTATCCCGTATAGACTGCAGTCGCTGGTGGATATCAGTAGTTATTGGTGATATTCAGTTACTAGTACTTTGTGATTTGGAAGCTGCGTGTATCGCTTTAGATTCGATTGGATTACAAACAGCTTCAGCCATGGAGAAGACTGTTGTTCCTTGTAGTGAACCTGGTGCGAAATTCGCTGATGGACAGCTTATGCCGATCTACGGTGTACAAATGCAGTTCACAGTGTTAGATCAATCGCGAATATTAAGTGTTATGGGTTTAAGTGCACTCAGTTCCGAATGTATACTCGGAATGGATTTTATGCGAGCATTTAACGCGATCAGTTTACCTAGAGAGAATAGATTGAAAATAGAAGGTGTCACCGAATCAGTTCCTCTAGAAGTTTCTGCTCTCTTAGATGGAGTAGCAAGTGCTCTCGCAGCCATAGGTTTGGCCGATGTTACCTCAGAACAGCGAAAACGCCTACAAGAGCTGTTAGACAGTTGGCTTCCAGCTGGGGAAGTACCCTTGGGGTGTACACATCTGATACAGCATAGTATTGATGTGGGGTCTGCGAGACCAATTAAACAACGTTACTATCCAGTGTCAAAGACGATTGAGGAAGAGATGCATGCTCAAGTATTCAAAATGTTGGACGCAGGAATTATACACCGTTCTAACAGCAGTTTGTCAAGCCCCGTAGTCATGGTCCGCAAATCGGATGGTACCTACCGATTCTGTGTTGACTATCGGAAGCTTAATGCTGTTACAACCGCGAGCGCGTATCCGTTGCCATACATGGATACTATTTTGAGTAAGCTTCAGAAGGCGAGATATATTTCTACCATTGAGCTCAGTGCAGCATTCCACCAGATACCAATGAAGGAAGAAGATATTCCTTTAACGGTATTCACAGTATCTGGGTTGGGTTTGTTTGAATTCACCCGTCTACCTTATGGTGTAGTAGGCGGGCCTGAAACTTTTCAAACGCTGAGTGACCGGCTCATTAGACCTGAATTAGAGCCGTACGCCTTTTCCTATTTGGATGACATTATTAGTACAACCAAGACTTTCGATGAGCATCTACATTGGTTAGATGTAGTTCTGAAGAGAATCGCGGAAGCTGGGTTTACGATTAACCGAGGTGATAGCAGGTTCTTCTGTGACGAAGTTAAGTGTTTAGACCTCATGGTGAATCGTGAGGGATTTCGTGCAGATCCTCGGGAAGTTGCATCGATTCTAGTTTATCCAGTCCTGAATACTCTGACCAAATTGAAGAGTTTCATGGGAATGATTACCTGATATTGGATATTTCTAGATCGGTTGAGCGATGGCGCGAAGCCGTTGAATCTGGTGCTACGTGGCAATGCAAGATTTGCTTGGAGTGCAGCGCTATAGAATGCTTTTAAGCAGGTTACATTTATACTTGTGACAGCGCTTGTGGTACATGAATCATCATTCGAAGAAGATTGATTTAGATGATTAGTGAATCGCATCCTTGAAATACATTCAAGAATTAGTCAAAGATCAGTAGTATTTTCAAAGTTATCAGCGAACATTAATGAATCCTCACGAATTTTCAGATTGGAATATAATTGCTGGTAAACTATATTGCAAGCTTGAGTTAACTTTAGAAGACCTTTTAGAAGACAGAGTTGCTTGAAAGCTGATCCACAGAGAAAATATTGCAAGTTTTTCGTGAATCGAACAGCGAATCTATGGCCATCTGGTTTGTCGTAAGACGTAGGAGTGAATTGCAGGATTATGTCTTTTGGAGAAGAATGTACAAAGATGTGTTGAAGTCTATTTAGTCATGCACTGTCTGTCAACAGTGTAGAGTTGAATCTCTGCTACCTACTGGTACCATGAGAGCGACAAAGCTAGTTGTACCAGTAGAAAGGGTAGTAGGTGATGTGATTGATCCATTTTTGTGATCTAAGAATGGATATACTTGCTGGTCCTGTTAGATGTGATTACGCTATTTTCCTGAACATGGGAAGAAACCCTGCGCCATCGCTTAGTACCAGGCGGAAAGAAGAAAAAGCTGCAAGAGAAGAAGCTCAAAAGCTTGCTGTGAAGAACTGGGAAGAGCGGATGTGTAGATTATTTGATTTGCAATTAGATGTTGAGAAGAATATTGAACGTGCATCGCAAAAGCAAGCACGATATTATAACGCGAAACGCAGACAAGTTACATTTAGTATCGATGACTTGCTTTGGAAGCGTAATCGTATTTTATCGTCTGTTATTCAAGGCATTAATGCTAAACTTGCACCTAAATTTGCTGGTCCATTTAAGATTACTGCTAGAATTGGACGAGATGTTTATTCAATGATTAATGAGCAAGGAGAATGCTTTGCGAAGATACATGTTGTCGACATCAAACCGTATGTTCAAGGAGAAGATCCTGCGTTTGCTGAAGATCAAGGTGAAGGTAAAAACTCTGTTGATGCTTCTGATGAAGAAGATGGTGATCCTGTAGAAGAAGACGTTTCAACCACCAAGGAAGCGACCGTTAGCGAGAAGAATGTAGGTGAGGAGCGAAATATTGCGCTGGGTGAAAACGTGGATGTTTCACGTAAGCGAGGTAGGCCGCGTAAAACCCGAATCGTCGTTTCTCGTGATACGAGGGCTCCTGGGGGGGGGGGGGAGGCGACTCTCGCAGAGTCTGACGCGTCAGAAGCTGAAAACGGAAATTCACCGGTGGTTAATGCGAAACGCGGTCGACCGAACGGTTCTAGAAAACAGCGAGAACCGCAAGTTGAATTGTCTTCGCGACGTACGCGATCGAATAGGGTGAATGTTTAGGATAGAGTAGGGTAATAGGTTGGAGAATTCCCTGATTTTGGCTGACAACAACCGTCGTTTATTCGGGACTATGAGTGACAGCAACAACTCGACAGCCTCGGTAGGCTGGAAGTGCGAGTTCGCTCAAACCTTAGGGTTTAAGTTGCTGAATATATTTTTGTAAAAAAGAAAGCTAATGGTGTTAATTTATTTAGCCCTTATCAAAAGTTTGATTTGTTTCTTTTCTTGCAATGAAGTTTGGTTTCTTTTGCATGAGTTTGATTTGAAACGGTTTATTTTGAAATTTTATTTTCTTTTGTTTTGATTTTGCAAAGAAATGCTTTATTATTTCATGATTTTGGTCGTTTTTGCATGCTGGTGAGAGCATTGGAGAGCTGGTACGCTGTAAAAGCTACCCAGCGTTTGGAAGGAGGGCATGTGACGAGTATCGTTACGCCGCATGCTAATTTATTGAATAATATGTTTTATTTTATATACATTTGCATGTAAGCCTTTTCAGATGTTCCCGCGCACCAGAGCTGTACGAGAGTTGATGTATTGTTGAACGCGTCGCCTGGTGAAAGACCGCTCGTGAGAGAGAAGCTTCTAGCGTCACGTTAGGTTAGGCGTTAGATTCGATGTAGCTATCGAGCGCGCAGGCTGTATCCTAAGCGAAAGAGAGCGTCCATTTATAATTAACAACTGATCTATATTATTTATTGTGGTACGCATTGCGTCTACGCGGGTGCAGATAAAGTGCATTGTACGGTTGCGGTTGTGTAACATTGGATAGGCAGCTAGATCATAGCGAGACCTCATTTTAATCGATCTTCGTGCGAGCGTACTTTGCTGATTTGTAAGTACCAGCTTTTCTCTCTCACTCTCACCAGCGCGTTTACCATCATTAGCTCTCTCCCGACTGTGATTCTGTGTGCTAAGTAAGCACCATTGTACATATTTATTGTTTACACTATTATATCATTTGAGTTCAATATACGCAATAGCCTTTTTCCGAACGTCACGTGTGTTTCATTTGATAGTTTTCCGTATTTGCCCTGTTCTCCTTTTTCTAAAACCCACGGAGAATTAAAGTAGAAGAATCTACATTTAACGCTGACAAAGCCCGTTACAATATATATTTATAATCCTCCCCCTTTTAAACGCTTATTTATTTATTAATTGATATCATAACTTTCTCTTGTTAAAATTAAAATTGAAATTTATGTAAAATTGAAGGTATTGGAGAAGTAACACTACAGAAATGGTAGTGAGACCAACAGACACCTAATTTTCTACTCATACTCAAACTTCAACCTTTTTGCAAAATTTTTTGGCTCGAAGCTACACATTATTTTGGAATTGTATCTCAAATTATTTTCGAGCGGCAGAGTCTGTCTGAATAATATTATTATTCAATTGTAGTTTCTTTGTGAATTATATACGAATTATATAATATTTAATAGAAAATAGACTCTATCGCTCTACTCAAGTAAAAAATTAATTTTTGATTGTAGGCTTTGCACTGCATATTCTCACATTGGAGATCCGTATGGAGGTAGGCCTTTCAAAAAACTTGTTGGTGTTTGGTCCCAGCTGTCACAGTGGACTCCTCAGGCAGGCTCTGACAGCTTCCTTAGACGCCCGTCGCTTGCCATAGAAGCGGCATTAATATAGTCACGGCCTGTATCATTCTCTTGCGAGAGGTAACCTTTCACATAGGAAAAGAGGTAGGTCGCCACCTAGAGCACACTTAAAGAGCCACTGTCAAAATTTAGATGGTGTATGACACAATCACTCGAAAAGAATAATTAATAGAAAAAAGACTCCATCGCTCTATTCGATGCAGGCAGGCCTATCAACTTATACGGATCATTCAACGGATACGGATCTCCAATGTGAGAATACGCAGTGCAAAGCCTAGAATCAAACATTAATTTTTTACTCGAGTAGAGCGATAGAGTCTTTTTTCTATTAATTATACTTTTCGAGTGATAGAGTCATACACCATCTAAATTTCTAGACTGGCTCTTTAAGTGTCCGCTAGGTGGCGAAATGCCTCTTTGTCCATGTGAGAGTTTCCTCTCGCAAGAGAAAGGCGCAGGCTGAGACCACATTATTGCCGCTTCTCTTGCAAGCAGCGGGCGTCTCAGGAAGCTGTCAGAGCCCACTCTGAGAAGTCCACTCTGACAGCTGAGACGAAACGCCAATAATTTTTTGAAAGGCCTGCTTCCATACGGATCTTCAATATGAGAATATGCAGTACAGAGCCTACAATCAAAATTTAATCTTTTACTCGAGTAGAGCGATAGTCTTTTTTCTAATAATTATACTTTTCGAGTCATAGAGTCATACACCACCTATATAATATTTAATATCATGTGCTGTCTTTTAATATACAAAAAATATGGTTATTTTAAAATATTTCTGTATCCAAATGAACTAGGAGTAATCAACAAAAATATGCTAATCAAATATAAAATATGTATTTGAAATATATTTATGAATATTCATTTATTTCCTAATTTATTTTTTTATATTTTATATTATCTTAATCATATTCATATAGTTTATTTACAACATTTTATCTTAAATCAAATTTATAAAGGCGAGCGAAGTAAGCTCATTGGCTAGTATACAATTAATTTAAAAAGTTGTCGTTTTCGTTATCTTTATCGTAATATTCGTTTCATTATTATATTAGATCATTGACTTTCCAGAAAGCTAGAATCGGCAGAAAGACAGGTTACATGTCATTTACAACACATGGCGAACGACTGTTTGAACTAGATATTGTGAATATACAAGCAGGAAGATCCGTAACTGTTGGAAAATGGGAAAATGGAAATTTGAAAATAAATCGCGATGAAAAAGAAATTAACAACACGTTAAGTGAAGCAGCGAAAAGCAAGATTTTTAAAGTAACAACTAGAGTTGTAAGTAAACTGTACATTTTTACCATATTAAAGCAAATCTTTTTATGTGCAAAACAATTTATATAATGTATTAAATTTTCCTTAACAATTCAAAATTATTTAATGACATTAGTATAAGGCACTCTGGACTTGCGCCCTTACTTCTTGAAATGCAACTACAATAATTATCTTTGATTATTTATTTATTTATTTATTTAATAAATTAACCGTCAATCGCTCGTTTACAAAAATAACATAAGGCTAGGTCGCAAAAAAATGATACATATTTGAGAAAAATGAAAATAAAATATTGTAAATTGTACCATAAATAAATTTAAATCATAAATCATAAATATTGCCCTACAAGAAAATACAAATTGTAAACTGAGAAATACATTTTAAACTACGAATGAACAAGAAATAATCCTCTTAAGTTCAGCTATAGATCCAGCTTTCTGTACAATCAAATGACAATGAAATCCATTGTCTAATAAGTCTCGCAACCGTAGCGTTAAAACTACATCTTTTAATATCATAATAATGAACCCTGGGACAAAGCGTATTAAAGAAGTAATTACATCATACCTACCCCTAAGGGTTTTGAAAAGAAACAATAAATCATAGTATTAATGATAGAAACGAGCACAGCGTAGATTAGGCTTTGTCAACCAGGGCTTATAAATATGATCATCAAAATTCATAGGCTCGCCCAGCTTATAAGATAAATAACAAATATGGTTGTGAAGAGTGGATTCTAATATTCGCTAATTACACTGAATATACGGTGACCAAATAATAGAGCAACGAGTTAAATGCGCTAACGCTAAAGACTGAAATAGATAAGAAATATCTGTAGCACTGGTAAAATCCTCCATGGATCTGCTAATAAAACCATACACTCTGTGCGCTTTCGAGCTAATCAATGATAATTGCGCATTGAAACTCAATGTAGAGTTCATCCAGATGCTGCATTGATCTTATAACAATTTAAATTAGGACATCTACCTTTATAAAACGACATGGTGGAGCATTTAACGAAATTAAGAAACATTCCAATAAACGAAGACCACTCTACAATGCGATCAAGGTCAGCCTGAAGAAGGGAGGAGCCGATTTCAGTCCCAACATCCTAGAACAATTTAAGGTCATCTGCAAAGAGTATATATTTCGAAAACGCAATGACATCCTTATGCCACTAATATATAATACAAACAGAATAAGTCCCAGATGGGAACCTTGCGCTCGAAATTGCACTCGAAAATCTAACCGCCTGCAATCTGCCAGAAAGAAGCCATTGAAGCCAAAACAACAGCGACACCCACCCAGTACAAATTTTCGCAATTTCTGCACCAATCAGCTAATGTCCATGGTATCGAAAGGTTTGTTAAAATCGATATAAATATTATCTACATACGAAAAATTCTCAAATGATACATGAAGGAAATCCGTAAACAGAAGCAAATTAGTTGCGGTGGACTTACCACGTACAAAACTATGCTGTTCATCCATGATAAAGGGGACAACAAACCTAAGGACATATCCGGTAACAATAGAATCTAACATTTTTGGTATCGCATTAATTATTATCGATATAGGCCTGTAGTTGGACGCACAATGATTGTCACCCTTTTTAAAAATAGGAAAAACGAATGACCGTTTCCATACATCCGCACATAAACCATCAGCGGAGAAGCACACCACAATAAGTGCAGTTCAAGCTATCACTCATCAAGTAATTCCGAGAGAACATAATTTCCACCTACAACTAAGCTATTCAGCGTTTTATCAAAGCGGCTAACAGGAATATCATAAAGAGTATCATTAGAATATACCGACATGAAGTGCTCAGCTAACAATTCAACAATCTCACGTCCACCATTTGTTTTCTGATCATCTTAATACATATTACAATTCTTGCTATTAATAAATGTAAACCCGAACACTTCCATTTAAAGTGGACATGTTTTTTCGCTACAATGCTTTCAATTAAATCCCTATTATACCATTTTGGATATTGGCTAGTCCTCGCCTTCTTCAGGGGGACGAACTCTCGAATAATGTTTTTAACACTTGGTAAAAAACGTCCACTTTCCCAACCAAATCAAGCACTAAAAACGAGACCACCAATAAATATCGAATAAGCTAGCATTTAAACAATCATAATCCACTTTAGTAAATTCGTACGCTGAAATATCATTTTTACAAAGAATCTCTTCAATGGGAGAATGATGAACCATAAAAAGATCCGGACGATGAGGAGAATCACTGGAGATGAGAAGATCGATGTTGTCCATCGGTGTGACAATTCCACTAGTTCCAAATAAGAGGTCCAACGAATACATCTTCTCAGGATGAATCCTGAAGTATTGTCCCATGCCCCAAACAGCCAATTTTTCCCTCAAAATAGTAGCATGTTGCTGAATAGCAGGGGGAACATAGGCAATCGTGGAGAAGTCCAAAGGCCCATTAGACCACAGAATGTTCAGGAGGTTGAAATCACCAAAAAGAAGCCAAATCATCACCAGTAGCGAGCCAACTTGAATGGTCCATCATATTCTTATAAACTGCTCAGACAGATCTAGGAGACACGTTGGTTACGCCCAACAGAATCTTAGACGGAGAGGCATCCAATCACTACAAGGGTTTATTAGTTTTTTGGATTTCTTACATTGGGACGTTCCTCTACAATAGCTGGATTCTCATGGATATTTCTAATAGTCACTCTAGGACCCTGGTTACTACGGTTTCGTTGATCTAGCTCCTGATGAAGACGTTCTAACTCCTGTCGTTGAGCAAGGATCCTATCGGATGAGGGTAAGATACCATGAGGTAGCAGGTGTCTGCTACGAATGACTCTCAAGACCTCACTTGAAGAGCCCATATAACTGGGCGAGGCCTCACAGCATCATGTGTACGTCTACCAATTTTTCTAACAGCTGATATCAATCCCAAATTTAAGTGCTAAATATTACTCAGAACTCTCATGACTTGTTCAAGAACACATGTATCATTCGCCTCTTCAGCCAAGTTATATAAAATCAAATTTGAATATCGAGCTATTCTGTCATTCATCTCAGCAACAAAAGATTGTTGATCTGTACCTCCGGAGCTACCTCCGGTTCCACCATGCGAGTCAATCCTTGCATTATAACCATCAATAGCAGTTCTGAACTCAACTATTGAGTTAGGATTATCATTAGACTGCTCAGTAAGGATGTTTTGCTGGGACATAATTTCACTCAAAGTTTGGTCAATTCAGACAGCCTGAGTAGTGAACATAGACTGCAAGTTACGTATTTCACTCAGCAACACAATATTATTGTCAACAGGACCAATCAAAGATCCAGACCCAGATGCACCACCACTGTCACGATTGGAGGAAGCCGCAGATGAGGAAGCTCTCTTAAATGCTTTACTGTTTGCTCTTGAATTAACTCTTGAAGTAGACTGCTAAGAGCTGGAGCTTGCAAATATACCTGAGCGATGAAGGCTATTAGAGCAGCATCTGTATACATAACGTCTATCTGTAGACAATCTCTCAGCACAAGAATTATGCAGAGTGCTCCACATTTTGAACAAACCACTCCAACCGATACATTCTTCTTGCAATATGGGCAAGTTTTCTTTAGCACCATCTCTTAAAATAGAGCAGACCAATAAAACCAGCTGAAAATACGGACTCGCGATAGAAGCCAAACGAAATGTGGCTATATGTGTATGGTTCGAAAAAAAAGACAACGGGCACAAACAACGAAAAACTAAAATCAAAAAAAAAATCTATGTAATCCTTGTTATAGTACGAACTTTTATATTCAAAATAATCGAAAAACACTCAGCTACACTGCCACTTATCAAATGGTGCTAAAAGGTATATGCTAGTGTATTGGTTTTTATGTGGTTTTTTTGTTGTTTTTTGGGTTATTTGATAATTACGATACATGATTAATGAGTTATTGGGTGTTATGATTAATTTCTTGGTTTATGGTGATGTATAGAGTTATGGAGTGTATATGGGGTTATTTGTATTGTATGGTGGGGTAATATGGAAATTTTTGGACTGTTTCATTATTGGGAAATATAAGTAATGTGCTATTAGATGTGGAGGTTTATGAACTTTTATGCAGCTATTATAGGGGGCTTAGTGAGTTATTCGATTGGGATATAAGGTTAATGTGCAATTGCCAGTCATGGGTATAAGGGGATTTATAGTGGTCTATTGGGTTTTATATGATTTTGATCGGGCCGTTTGCACCATAATAATACAAAATCGGATACCCCGTCATCGTCGAAAGAGAGGGGGAGAGAAGGAGGGAGGGAGAGAGAGAGAGAAAGAGAGAGAAAATGAGAAAGAGAGGGAGAGAGAGAGAGAAAGAGAAAGAGAGAGGGAGATGGAGAGAGAGAGAGAGAGTATCATGCGACCGACCGCATAGCGCGAGCTACGCGGAGACACGATACGCGAGTCTCATGCTATTGCTGCTACTTGTCACCAGACACACAATCTAATCTAGTTAATAATTCAGAAAATGAGTTGCGATCTCCTTATTTCATGAAACGTATAGCATATATCCAGGATGATAATTTACAATGAAATAAGAAATTTAAATATTCTGTTCATATAGAAAATCGATCCCACATTTTTTTAATACAACAGGAACAAATTCTAGCATGTAGAATGCAATTTTTTTATGGAAAAACTTGCCCTCCCGTCCTATCATAGATAATCCATGAATTACCAGATGTCAGTCGAATCAACTACATTACAAAATATTTAATGTAGTTAATTTATCTTCCTATTATCCTATGATTCCTATAATCAGTACTACTCAAAGTATTTATGTTAAACTGTGAAAACAATGGCCTTAAATGATAATAGGAATACTATTTTTTAGTTAAGTATCCACTTAAGTTTAAAGTTAAATCTATAAGCAGCATAAATATTAAAAATTTTATAATAGGGATGTAGATAACACTCTCAACATTTGAACAATAACCCTCTAACACAGAACGGTCAGGAACGGCGGAATCAGATATTCCGGGATAGTATAGGACGCAATGGAATGATGTGTTCTAACGAATAGACTGGAACCGTACAAAATAGAAACAAACGGTCGCTCTTACGTGCATGAACAGGAAATCGCACAAAACTCGAAATCTAAAACAATAGATCCATTCACAACAGAAATTCGGTGACAGCTTTCTCCAAATGGCTGCTCAGAAAACCCGAGGGAGCTGTGGCCGAAAACTGAAAGACGTCACACGAAGAAAACTCCACATACAAATTTCAAGACGCGAAGAGGGAAGAAAAGCTACCAATGAAAAACCCGAAGCAAATCAAAGCAGCCAATGAAAGACAGAGGGAAGATCTTCAGAGAAGAGAGGCAATCGAGTCAGAGACTTCGAGCTACTTATTGGATTTTTCCAAACTCTATAAATATACATCTTTTGATAATATATAGAGAGAGTCAGACGGTTTAAGCTCATTTCTCTGTTTAAACTTAAAACTCACTTACTTTCAATTGCCCATTTCCAATTAAACCCATTTCCTAAATTAAAACATTTTTCTCCTTTTGAAACTCGCACTCGAGCTTGCTGCAGCAGTGCTGCGGACCTTCGAGCATATACATATAGAGGAAGCATCCTGGATTAAAATCGTGTGAGATTTATAAATATCCCCACCCTTCAATTTCTATAAAGTATTTCTATAAAGCGGGCGATATCCCTACATATACGCTACCGGCTATACAGGCTTCAAGTCTTATAGGTATAAGTGGGGAGTCACTTAGCCAATCACCTGCGCGGAAAAGAGTGAGTTGAAGCGAGTGGGGATACCACTAAAAACGTTGTGCTTGCCATATAACATGCTTCCTCTATGTGTACATGCTCGAAGGTGCTGACTAGTGGCGTTGGCCAAGGCCAGGATATTACAATGTACAATATTCTGTAATTTTAATTTACACAGTGCACTTGAAGTGAGTCACTTCGTCCGTTTCAATGAGCTGCTTTTTACGTCGCGTCTGCTAAGTTTGTTTATATTTTTTATGAGACTATCAAATTAAATAGTTCGGTCTTTTAATTATGCGGCAAATAAGAATATCATTGGATCAATGTTTTTGAGTTATCGTTACAGTTTGCCGTCATTAGTTAAATTTGTTCATCAAAAATGCCACCTACATTGAGTTAGATAAGTTTTTTTATATTTATTTTATTTTGTTTTGTTCTAAAAAAAAATATGATACTTTGTGTGAATTTTAGTTTAAGTTTTCAGATACGGTCAACAGCTCGGATTTGGATTTTGGAAATGACTTAATGATAATCCAGTTTCAATTTGGACTCACTAAAGGAACAAAATTATAATAATTATTATCTTATTAAGTATACATAAAATTTTATGAATAGTATACTACTCTTGTTCTTTTGTATTTGTAAAAATTTTTCCACTCAGCTTTTTGTTTTCGTAAGTAGCACAATTATAATAGTTATCAACTTATTATCAGTGCACAAAGATTTATTAAGCGTACACTTCTACTTTACTTTTATCTACGTAACCTGAAAGTTGTCATGGAATCCCTGTGACTAATTTATTTAATGAAAAATTAGTTCTTTTCAATATCCAAGGAGCACGAAGTAAAACCAACTTCCAAAATATGGATGAGTGTGCCTTGTTCTTGAAGGAAGTACATCTTTTGTAATCTAAAAGGTAAAAAGAACACATGAGTTGTCAAGCCCATTAGTCAAAAACATATTTATAAAAAAGTAAAACTAAATATTTATCTAATTCTAGCCTATTAGTTATGTTTGTGAGACGTCTTATTTATATCTGACAGTTTCAAAATATATTTATCTAAACACTGTTTTACAAAGTTGGATATGTTTCTGAAAATAAAAAGATAAGTAATCATCCACTAGTTACGATAGCTGCATTTTGAATATTTCGGTCTTCGCCTCATTTAAAATCTATTATAGCTAGAAGGCTGAAATTTGGTGACCAAATTTATCTTAGCATGTTAAAACAATGCATACAATTAACTTGATCCAAGAACTTATATTTTTGACTTTCATATAGATACACTTACTCCATCGATTTCATTACTTTAGGGTCTAAATTGTCAGGCGTGTATCTGCAAATCAAAACTACAAAGTTCTTTGACAAACTCTGCTGGATAATAGATAAATAAACACTCTTTGCCTATATCTCAACTTGTCATACTTGTCGCGCCATCTCTTGTTTACATACAATTTTGTACATCGAGACACGCGCGAGTGCGAGAACGCACATATATATATATGTAGTATAAGACAATGTAGAGAAGAGTTATGGTAGCACCAGTTATGGTAGCATTTTCAATATTATCGTCTGCGCCTAATTAAAAATCTGTTATAGCTAGAAGGCTGGTATACAAATTGGTTTTAACATTTTAAAACAATACGTGTAATTATCTTTATCTAAAAACTGATAATTTTGATTTTCATATTGATACTTATAAGTGTACAGTTCAGTATAGACAGTCAAACTGAAACTACCAATGCAATCTGTTTTTCATTTTTTAAGCAGGTATTTCTAGGTAAAATTATACGTCTTATTCAAATTCAATGTCTAACGAATAAGAGTTTTAAAGTTGTGAGGCATTAAAAATTAATTAATCCCTATGATTAATCGACTGCAAATTCGGTAGAAACTTTCTTCGATACTTAAACGATGAAAATACAACACTTTTACTAGCTTGTTACATGGAAAAATAGAAACTTTCTTGCGTGAAAAATCATTAAATATTCTTAACACTACACTAGCTTGTTATTGCACAAGAAAATTCTTTCCTTAAAAACCTGATAGTTGTATGCCTTCCAATAAAAAATCCTGAAAAATAAAAGAAAACATTTTAACAAAGAATCAGTTCACAATATCTTTCATTATATTATGTATTTATAAAAAAGTAAACCTCAATACTTATCTATGTCTAGCCTATTAGTTATCTTTGCGAGATGTCTTAATTATGCATATTTTTTTGAAAATAAAATCACTTCACTAGTTATTTATTGCATCATCATAAAATTATATATCTTACTATATTATATAGTTGTTTTGGGCTGAGGTGGAATTTCCCCCCCCCCCTCCCGCCCCCCTAACCCCCCTCAAAATCACCAAGAAACGTTTCAAATGTTTGGTTATTTTTACGGTTTCCCCCTCCCCTGATCGCCCCCTCACGAACCCCCCCCCCCCCTCTGCCCCCCTCACTCCCTCATTCCTTAGAATATTATATAGTTGTTTTGAGCAGCGCTGGAAATTAGCCCCGCCTCACTAGCCCCTTCAGCCCCCCCTCAAAAGAGCCAAGAAACGTTTCAAAAGTTTGTTTATTTTTATACGCTTTGCCCCCCTCGCCCCCCACCTCGTTTGGCCCACCTCCGCCCCCTTCAGGAGAAGGTGCTAGGTAGAAGGTCAGCTTCATGGGTCGAGGAGGGTGTGAAGGATGGTGGTTAATAACTGTAGTAATAAGTGGACGGTGTACGGATAGGTTGAGTAATGGTCGCGATTGAAGTCATAAGTGAAAGGTTTGGTTGTGAAAATTATGGTTAGTATCATAAGTGGAATGTGTAGATTATAATTGGAGTCGGAAGACATGATCAGAGATAGTGATAACTGTAATCAGAAAGTCATAGATGTAGGAGATAGGTAGAGATTATGGGTAGAGGGTGGAGATCGCGATTGTATTTATAAATGGACGTTGTAGGGATAGCTGGAGAAGAAGGACATGATTGAATGCAATAGATGGATGATAGATGTGCTCGGTATATGGTAGATTTCAGAGCTAGAAATGGCAGGTGTTGAGTAGAGGCCGTGTAGTATAATAAGTTGATCGGAAGTTCATGGCTAGATGCGATAGATGGAGGCTGAAAATCATGGGTGATAGGTGGAGGTCAGAAGTCATGATTAGAGTCATAAGTCGAAGGAGAAAGTGACACGCTGAGTAGGAGAACTGAATTGCCAGTAACAGATGGGCAGTGGAGGTGCTAATTAGTCGGTACGCTTCATTAGTCGACATTATAGGTGGTGCGGTTTGAGGTTACGAGTAAAGATACTAGGTGGTGCGTGGAATTCATATGTGGAGGTGATAGGTCAAGGCAGAAAGTGTGAACATATTTGCAGATTATGCGTAAAGTGTGGTGGTTATGACTGTAGCAATGGAGTGTGTGTGGTTCACGTAGATAGTGTAGGAGATAGGTGGAGTGTGGAAGTCACGATTGGAGTTATAAGTGGAAGGTATAAGTGATAAGTAAAAAACGAAGAGATAATTGCAGGGAATAGGTGTTCGTTAGAAACTACGAGTGAAGGTGGTAAGTGGTGGTGAACGTTATGGGGGAAAGTTGTAAGTGGTAGGTCAATTAGCTAGAAGGACGGTAGACTTTATGAGTCGAGATAGGAAGTGGAGGTAACAGGAGAATAAGAAGGTCATAGGTCGAGGTATAAATAAAGATTAAAATATTCAGGGGTCGAGGGTCGAGGGTCAAGGTTGTAGATGATCGGTAGTGGATAGAAATTATCGGTGAAGGTGACAGGTAGTTGGTAGACTTCATGGTTGGAAATGATCCTTAATAGGTGGTTTAGAGCTGGAAATGACAGGCGAAGCTTTAGGCGCAGCTATGAGTGTAGGTAATAGATCAATGTTATAGGAGTCATGATTAGACGTAATAGTGGGAGGCTAGAGGTCGTCATTGGAGGCGATAGATGGAAGGTGGAAATGATAGGTGGAGAGTCAAGAGGATAAGGTTGGTGTAATAAGTGGAGCGTCACGCAATAAATTGGGGTGGTAAGTGGGGAACATACGCAGAGAATAATAATTTTAGTTGAAAGGCATAGTTAAAGGGTAGATTTTATGATTTAATCGGCCTCATGGGTCGAGTTTATAGGTGATGTGAGTGAGGTGCTAATAGCTGAGAGACGGTGGAGTTTATGGGTAGATGTAGGTGGATGAAAAGGTCATGAGTCAAGGTGATAGGTATATATGATACTTATTCTTTAATACTACATGTGTATTGTATATGAAAAAATTAAACTGTAAATACACCATTGTCTGCTCGTCTGCATTTATTAACGGTTGTAACGGAGCAATTTGGCTTTATCACGGCGACCACAGTATGTCGCCGCGTCACCGAGTCTTACCTTTAGCTTCTATACTGATACCCCGACGTAGCTCCTCGGCAACCTGCGTATTAACGTTTACGCGGCCAAATGCAGCGTGTACAAATGTGTGATGCGCCCGAGCATCTCACTTACTGTGCAAAGAATAGTTCTTTCCGGTTCGGAAATCAAGAAGACGAAGCGATGATACGGGAAATAAATACTCGGTTATTTATGCTAAAGAAATGAGTCGGAGACTCGTATATTGTAAAATCAAGAAAGTAATATAATAATCTGCATAGACAGTCGCACGCGCGACAGCGGAGAGATTCTCACACGCTCTCAATCAAGGAAGAGACGAGTATTCTGTGGTCGAGAACACTCGTCTATCGGCGACCTTGTCGAGGAAATGTTCTTACGAGATTCGACTTACTATTAGCACAAGGTGTGCGTCGCTTCCTCGATACTATCACGAGCCGTCAACTCTCCTACGGGTATCTCGCTCGGGTGCTGTCGATTGGCACAGAGAAGGCGTCCCTTCTCCTGCAATCCGGGTGTTGAAGACGAACACAGCCTAGAGCTCCTCCGTGGACGAGTCGATCTACCTCGGGCACTAACGGTGGCCTCGCAAACGGTGTACCTAACGCACGAGGTACCTACCAGCACGGTCAAATCGAATCTGATCTATTCGGCGCCCGGGCCTTATCCTATTCTTCCCCCGCGCATCCCTCACCATAATACACGAACGAAGCTTGCTGCTACGTTCACATCATGCGACATAACGAGCGCGCTGTTCGAATAGCGTGATCTAATCTCTCGTTACACGGTACATACAATATAAATTAATAGTATACGTAGAGCTGACGTCACGATGACATAGTTTCGTGGAGATCATTTTTTCCGACGGAAGAAGAATTTTCGTTTAGAAGAATTCAGGACCCCGAACTTTCACTTGACATAACTTTTGATAGATAGATAAAATTAAAGCTCTTAATGCGAAGAAAACCGTACGCCAAGGTTTCAACAGGGCAAATTTAAAGTATATCGACGACTGAGATTAAAAGGCTGCTTATTTTTGTCAGTAGAAAAAAGTTGTATTTCATTGAGTTCTATATCTTTATATGATTTTTTTTTGTAAATGCATCGAAAAAAAATTATAGCTTAAAAATTTTTTTTGTAATTTTCAGAAATGACCGTATAATTAATGTATGTATAGGTTCAGGTCAGAAATACAACTGTTACATCATTAACACTAAGGAAGCTTGTAAAAGAAATTAGCTCAATCACAGTTGATTTCGGTGAGAGAAGTGAATTACAAGCTATTTTTTGTAAAAAAATGCACATAAAAAAAAGAAATAGCGCTCGCATTTGAAAAATAAGTAAGATATCGAAAATCGGGATAATGTTCCTTTTTCTATTTTTCAAGTCGAGGATTTTCCAAAAGGTTTTAACAGGATTGGTCAAAGCATCGGTTAAGATACGGCTCATTACATATTTCCCGAGGATAAAACTATAAGGCTCTTCCGGGTCGCGGTCGTACCGAAAATATGCATTTTGAGGAAAACGTATGTGATTAATTTTTGTGCAGAATACTTCTACTAAAAAAGTTGTTTTCGGGTTAAAATTTTTTAATTGATAATGTGTTAATAAATATTATTAATAAGAATTAATGGCATCACTTCTGGAAAAAGCACCCAACAAGTTTTTCAGATTCAGCAGATCAAAACACATAAAAAAAACTTTGGTGCAGCCTGCCAGCAAAAATTAATATGAAATACATTGTTGGCTGCTGGACTGAGAATAACAGCATATAGTTGTTTTTGATCAAAATGTCAATAAGTGACTATATATGCAGTTCATAACCGAAATGCTAAACAGTTTCTATACTTTCTTTATTTAAGTAACAGTATTTTATTTCCAACAGACACTTATGCATTCCCTCTTTTTTTGACGTTTCAAAAAGATAGCATAAGTATATGGGTGGTTCTCTGACAAATCGAGCGGTCGATTTTTTGACCCTATCGAAAAAAATTTTTAAAATGTTCCTAAGAGACACATGAGTATCTCTGAATTTTTTCAGATTTTTTGCATCAAGTATCTTCCAGTTACAGAGGGTCAAAGTTGATGAAATCATGTTTTTTTGCTTTTTCTGGCTACTTTCATTAATTTGTAGATCCTCAGGGAAGCATTTTTCACTGTAGAGATATATAACATTTCTTTCTGCAAATTTTCTAAACTATTAAAAAAAAATATTTTTGATGTCGTATATATATGTTTTAAGAAAGTTATAAGTCATTTAAGCTTTAAAATCAAGTTTTAGGAAAGTTCGATCATCCAGATCATAACCAAAAAATTTATGAAGATACCTTATTTAAATACAAGAAAGTCTGCGAAAGACCCAGAATGTCAGAGGCCTTGGTTTCTCTGTAAAAAAACATTATATTCGTTCATATATGAAAAAAATTTAGTTTTTTTGCTATATCGAAGAATTTAACCAATTTTATCAATTACGTAAATTTTTTTATAATAATTTCAATCATTAAAAAAATGATAAGGTTAGTGAAATGCTTCGATATAGCAATAAAACTAAATTTTTTTCATATATGAACGAATATAATGATTTTTTACAGAGAAACCAAGGCCTCTGACATTCTGGGTCTTTCGCAGACTTTCTTGTATTTAAATAAGGTATCTTCATAAATTTTTTGGTTATGATCCGGATGATCGAACTTTCCTAAAACTTGATTTTAAAGCTTAAATGACTTATAACTTTCTTAAAACATATATATACGACATCAAAACTATTTTTTTTCTAAAGTTTGGAAAATTTGCAGAAAAAAATGTTATATATCTCTATAGTGAAAAATGCTTCCCTGAGGCTCTATAAATTAATGAAAGTAGCCAGAAAAAGCAAAAAAACATGATTTCATCAACTTTGATCCTCTGCAACTCGAAGATACTTGATGCAAAAAATCTGAAAAAATTCAGGGATACTCATGTGTCTTAGGAACATTTTAAAATTTTTTTTCGATAGGGTCAAAAAATCGACCGCTCGATTTGTCAGAGAACCACCCATATATAAATATCAAATGTCTTGTTATGAAGCCAATTTCTTACATTTGAAATAACTTTTTTTCTATTGCAGATATCAAGATGAAACATGGTATCAAAAACATGAGTCATGGTATCACATTAGATATTTTTTGTATATAGGATTGGGAAGTAGGTTTTAAAGTTATTAGTATGATTATTATTATAATCAAGGGGTGCAGTGGCGACACGATGGCAAGTATAAAGTACTTGAGTACGTATGCCGCCGTCGGGCACTAGCCAGACCCTATATCGACGGCTGAGATTAAAAGGCTGCTTATTCAGAGTCCGGTAGAAGAAGCTGCTTATTCAGAGTCCGCTGGAAGACGCTGCTTATTCAGAGTCCGGTTGAAGAAGCTGCTTATTCAGAGTCCGCTTGAAGAAGCTGCTTATTCAGAGTCCGGTTGAAGAAGCTGCTTATTCAAAATGACATTTTTTTTTTAATTTTTTAGTGGCAACCCTGCGAGAATTTAAAATCTGCTTTACGGCGGAAATCAGCAGTGAAAAAAATCGGAAAAATTCGGAAAAATTCGGGAAAAATTCGTAAAAATCGTAATAAATTAGAAAATCGTAAATATGCGTAAAAATCGGAGAAAATTCGTAAAAATCGTAAACAATTCGTAAAAATCGGAGAAAATTCTGAAAAATCGTAAAAAATTCGGAAAAATCGTAAATAATTAGAAAATCGTAAAAAATTAGAAAATCGTAAAAAATTAGAAAATCGTAAAAAATTAGAAAATCGTAAAAATGCGTAAAAATTGGAGAAAATTCGTAAAAATCATAAACAATTCGTAAAAGTAGGAGAAATTTCGTAAAAACCGTGGAGGAAATCATTTAAAAGCTAGTAAAATCCTTGTTTTGTTAGGAATGGGCCAAAAATGGGACCATATTTCGCCTTGCGATGAAACGCTTTTTCGAACCTTTCTAAGCCATTTTTTTGAATGAAAATGGACGAAAATATTATTATACCATATTACGAGGTATTCTCATGCTTGCAAACATGCCTATAAAAAATGACCAGTAAATGGCTATGAAAACAATATTTAACATCAAGGCCAGTCAAATTAAGCTTAAAACTGAATTTTTTTGCAAAAATTCTAAACAGCAATTTTATTGGCTTAAACCACTCGGAAGAGTGTGTACATTAATAATCCGAATCTGCAAACAGCTGAATTTGTACAGCAAATTCGCTATAAACAATTAAAGTCGGAATTTCGCATTTTTTTGGTTTTTCCTCTGCGTATTGAAAAGTATTATTCTCAGAGAAAATATTTCAAATAAAAGTTGTTTTTTATGAAATTTTGCACAAAAATGTCAGCGGTGGCATATGTCTATCTCTAATAGTTTAGTTGTAAATTGGCAATGAACGCGAATTCTGCCAAAATCGAAAATTGTTGATAATTATTGAACAAGTTATGTTACGTTTCCTTTATTCTATGAGAAGGTAGTACTTAATAATTACCATAAGCGTGCAAAATCCGAATTCTCTATCTACTATAGTTTTTGTTCAATAAGGACCGAAAGTTGAAAAAGTTGTTATTTTCTAGAAGAGTTATATTTCAATATACTACTTTACAAACTGCGAAATTTTTATTAGGGGAGTAGATGTTTATAAAGGACGTTATTAATTATTTCGCTTTACACAATATTTAAGTGCAATCAAATTACAAATAAGTTTATTGCAAAGGTGGTATTTTTATCAAAATTTTAAGCCCCAGTTGGACTTAAAAGGACCAATAGGAACCGAGATACGTTCTTTTTTTCAATGTACAATAACGTTATACCAAAAGGTGATTTTCCATATTTTGAAGTTCAATTCCTGAAGTTCAAGACTTGAACTTTACAGTAAAACTATTGATCTTACTCTCATGCAAGCTTTTTGACAAGCAATAACCAGCTGCAAAAAGTGTTTCTTAGATTTCAGCCATCGGCGCCGTGGCCGGAGGAGTGGGGGTAGCCGCACTTGGCGCCGAGCTCGCCGTTCGAAATTCGGAAGGGCCAAGTAATAGAGATTTCTTCCTTCAAGGTCAAAAATATATGTAGGGACCTATGCCATTCTGTTATAAATGATGCGTACTTTAAATAGTCGTATCATGCTAAAATTAGTTTTACACTGTGCATTTGTTGTAAAAAAAAGGCGCTAAAGAGTAATTTTTTTTATTTTTCGCTTAGAAATCTAAAAATACGGGAGTAGGGATAAAGCAACAAGAGAGAAAAATTGTGCAGTATAAAATTACAAAGCAAATGCGCTATTCAGAAGCTCGGTACGGTTAATAGAAGCTTAGATAATTAGAGAGAAAGGGTTAAAACAGGCCTTTTTTCAAAAAATTGTTGCAAAGTAGTATATTAAAATATAACTCTTCTAGAGGACGTACAAACTTGAACGTCTCTTATAACTCTTTATAATAATAACTCTTCTCTATAATAACTCTTCTAGAGAACGTACAAGTTGAACTATTTGAGATAATTTTTCACGTTTTGCCAGCACTTTGAAAATAACAACTTTTTCAACTTTCGGTCCTTATTGCACAAAAACTATAGTAGATAGAGAATTCAGATTTTGCACGCTTATAGTACTTATTGAGTACTACCTTTTCGTAGAATAAAGGAAACGTAACATAACTTCTTCAATAATTATAAACAATTTTCGATTTTGGTAGAATTCGTGTTTATTGCCAATTTACAACTAAACTATTAGAGATAGACTTATGCCACCGCTGACATTTTTGTGCAAAATTTCATAAGAACGCAGAGGAAAAACTAAAAACAAATGCAAAATTCCGACTTTAATTGTTTATAGCGAATTTGCTGTACAAATTCAGCTATTTGCGCACTCGGATTAATAATGTACATACTCTTCCGAATGGTTTAAGCCAATAATATTACTGGTTAGAATTTTTGCGCGGAAAAATGTTAATTTGATTGGCCTAATGTAACCGATCGAAAAATTGTAAAATTAAGTAAATCATAAATATCTTAGTAATCCTCGTATTTACAGCTTCAAACGCTTGTTTATTCCATACATTCAATCGAAACTGACTGAAATACGTACACCTCCCTGTATTTAGCATACAATATATGCAGCAAAATTAGTGCAATGATTTGGATGTATGAATATTCCATGAAATGCTCAAATAATGGGAGAAAAAGCGTTTCATCGTAAGTTAGGAACCAAGTATTTCTCATAGCCATTTTTTAGTTTATAGGCCATTTTAGATATTTGAATTTCTACCAGGGAATTGGGTAAAATTCGGAAAAATCGTGTATGCATATATACACACACACACAAAATTATTATCATTAAAATATTACATATAATTATTATTATACCCAATATACAATTTTTATTATAATTATTATAAAAATGTTATCGATTTTTAAAATGTTTCCTAACAGTATCGATTTTTTTTCATTTTTTTTCAAATTTCCCCCTCTCCTATTATTTCTGATTTTTTCCAAATTTTTCCTGACTTTTTCAAATTTTTCTATTTTTTACGATTTTTCCGAATTTTTTCCGAATTTTACGGTTTTTTACGATTTCCGAATTTTTTACGATTTTTCAGAATATTCTCCGACTTTTACGAATTGTTTACGATTTTTAGGAATTTTCTCCGATTTTTATGCATTTTTACGATTTTCTAATTATTTACGATTTTTCCGAATTTTTTACGATTTTTCAGAATTTTCTCCGATTTTTACGAATTGTTTACGATTTTTACGAATTTTCTCCGATTTTTACGCATATTTACGATTTTCTAATTTATTACGATTTTTACGAATTTTTCCCGAATTTTTCCGAATTTTTCCGATTTTTTTCACTGCTGATTTCCGCCGTAAAGCAGATTTTAAATTCTCGCAGGGTTGCCACTAAAAAATTAAAAAAAAAATGTCATTTTGAATAAGCAGCTTCTTCAACCGGACTCTGAATAAGCAGCTTCTTCAAGCGGACTCTGAATAAGCAGCTTCTTCAACCGGACTCTGAATAAGCAGCGTCTTCCAGCGGACTCTGAATAAGCAGCTTCTTCAACCGGACTCTGAATAAGCAGCCTTTTAATCTCAGCCGTCGATATAGGGTCTGGGTAGTGCCCGACGGCGGCATACGTACTCAAGTACTTTATACTTGCCATCGTGTCGCCACTGCACCCCTTGATTATAATAATAATCATAATAATAACTTTAAAACCTACTTCCCAAACCTATATACAAAAAATATCTAATGTGATACCATGACTCATGTTTTTGATACCATGTTTCATCTTGATATCTGCAATAAAAAAAAAGTTATTCCAAATGTAAGAAATTGGCTTCATAACAAGACATTTGATATTTATATATACTTATGCTATCTTTTTGAAACGTCAAAAAAAGAGGGAATGCATAAGTGTCTGTTGGATATAAAAGACTGTTACTTAAATAAAGGAAGTATAGAAACTGTTTAGCATTTCAGTTATGAACTGCATATATAGTCACTTATTGACATTTTGATCAAAAACAACTATATGCTGTTATTCTTAGTCCAGTAGCCAACAATGTATTTCATATTAATTTTTGCTGGCAGGCTGCACCAAAGTTGTTTTTATGTGTTTTGAGCTGCTGAATCTGAAAAACTTGTTGGGTGCTTTTTCCAGAAGTGATGCCATTAATTCTTATTAATAATATTTATTAACACAGTGTCAGTTAAAAAATTTTAACCCGAAAACAACTGTTTTAGTTGAAGCATTCTGCACAAAAATTAATCACATACGTTTTTCTCAAAATGCATATTTTCGGTACGACCGCGACACGGAAGAGCCTTATAATTTTATCCTCGGGAAATATGTAATGAGCCGTATCTTAACCGATGCTTTGACCAATCGTGTTAAAACCTTTTGGAAAATCCTCGACTTGAAAAATAGAAAAAGGAACCTTTTAATCTATAATTTTTTTTCGATGCATTTACACAAAAAAAGCATATAAAGATATAGAACTCAATGAAATACAACTTTTTTCTACTGACAAAAATGCTAAAAAATTCTTTCTAATTAATTCAAACTACTCAAAATCGAAATTTTTAATTAAAAAATTAGCGATTTTGAATAATACTTAAAAATAATGCATTTTATAAAAAAAAGTTAACTAGAAAAATTGTAGATCTCATGGAAACACAACTATTTTCGATTAAGGGGTTATGCCTGAGTTAAATCTGAAAAAAAATTATGAGTTAATAGGCTAAAAAAAATTATTTACAAATAGTAGAAAAAATCTTTTGCCTTTTTACAGTATAGATGTTAATTGTAATTTTACACATTTTAAAAAAATTATATATCTATACTTACTATGTAAACAATCCCATGTGTGAAGTACTAAATTTCAGCATATTTTTTCCTTTGCCGTAAGAATTTTCAGCTCCCGGGTGATAAAATTAGACCAGACAGGATGGAATATCTTCTAAATGTGTTTCTCCTTAGCTTGAACGGAAGGCTTTTCTGAAAAATATAAATTTTAAATGTTTAGTATTACATAAGATGATAATATTAGTAATTATAGTGAATTTTACATATATTATATACGTAACATTCACTTTTAACTTACCTTAGTCAATTCTGCTCCAATTCAAGCAGTGAAGAAGGGTTTCCTGGAGTTCTCCAAAAAATTTCATCTTGATCGGTTCCATAGTTGCTGAGACATCCTGCGGCAACTGACTCTGAATCATAAGAATACAAAACTGAGTAAAATGCAATTAAAGTATACACATGTAACTTATAGAAATAAACTACGTTTGTCGTTCTACTCTAAGTCCCATTATATGGACTTTGCCAATTCGCGCGGACGCTCTTACCAAGTCCGGGGACACGATTGCTCAGAAATGCGGACGAGTACAGAAACGCGAACACAAGGATCGGCGGATTTGTCTTTGTTGTGCGGATACGAATATGTCCGCAGCCCTTTTTGCTGGCAATGAAGACACTGGCTGGTAGGTGCAGAAGCGGTGCACGAAAGAGCGGACACACTGCTGGAAAATGCGGACACGCTTTGAAAGCGCAGACACACTGCTGATGGCTGCCTAGATGTGGCCGGCAAGGTCTGCGAATGTCTACTTCTGCTGATAACTAGTCTAAGTACTTGATATGATAGGGTTGTGTTAGTATATGAAGGGCGTTTAAGTTAGTAGTAATAAATTGTACGTCTAATATATTCTTTTACTCTTTGTTATTTATTTATTGTTAGCGTCAGACAGAGATTTCCAGTTTCACGGAAGTCATGCATTCAAACAGTCGCACTTTACTAGTCTAAGTTTGTATTTTTATTATCGTAGTCATACGCTAGTTCTTACAAATGTGTAATAATGAAACTTACGTTTACAATACGCGCTGTTGATTGAAGCATCTTTCTTTCTATAGCGAGTATAGGGGCTCACAACTACACGAGTTAGTGGCAGGAATATAAACATATCTAAGCTGCGGCTTCACCCACTCACGCCAGATATGCTTGGCCGTCCTTTCGTCGCAGTGTACTACAGTCGAGATGTACCTTCAACCGGAGCAAATATGCCAGCTTGCCTGCTAAATTGATCTTAAACGTCCGAATCCCGGTCATACCGTTGCTCAACCAGCGCATGAGGCTGGTATATTGCAAAATATCTACCGTCAGCGTACTCACACACACCCACATAAGTCACATGCTATACATGTCGAAATCGATAATTAAGAAATCAATCGCGGGACCTTACACCTCCCCCCTTAGAATATTGACGCCCTCGGCAATGAAACCCAGCGCTAAAATAAAAAGCTTCCGCAATTGATGTACAATAACAAAAATAATAATAAAAATTCTGGATACTTAATGTTTTTTCACGGAGATGATCTTCTCCTTCAGTCTTTTCTTGATTCTGCAGATCCTGCATTCGTACGGAATGCGGCCGACATATGCTTCATTCGCCCAGTTGGTCCGACAGACTACGCACAGCAACCAATTCACCCCATCCTCTTTACCTTTATACCAGCAATCACCTCTGCAGTCGGTGCAGCTGGTAAAGAGAGACGGTATCTGCGCGAAAGATTGTGTATTGGCAGAAATATCCAGCCTATCTAGAACCACCTTAGGATATTTAGCAGCTTGGGCCTGCTTTCTCTTCCTCGCTTCAGCTTTCCTTAGTCTATCCTTCTCTCATCTCTTCAGGATCTTCTCCTCATCAGTCAGCTTCACTTCCATAATCCTCCTTGGTTTCTTCTTAGCCTTTGATTTAATAGAGACGGACGTTGTTGGTGTCCGGTACGCTATTCCTCTCTGAGCTGGATATCTACACCAGAATATTTTTATAAAGTTGAAAATATCCTCTTAATTCCACTCGTCTAAATTTGTTGGGACGTTGTTAATCGTCCGCGAACGAAAGTCTTCGATACTGTGCTTGCGCGGATACGTCAGCCCGTCCTCGCTCGAAACTACGGACAGAGCAAGCAATGCTTTTCCTCATACAATATCGCGAACTGCAACGCCCATGCGCGTACTACACATACTTGAGGTCGAAGTTGGCGGTCGACGCTCTATATCGCTGACTCTGCTTACCGTTTCAAAACGGTGAATGAACTCGCCCTTCAAGTCACAAGTTTTCTTAATTTATCTCTTTTCAAAAATATTTCAATAACTCTTCGGTCTTTTTAATAAAATACCACCATCACCACTGCTGTACACACTATTAACTATTTTCCAATAGTTTTCTTGCGCGATCTTCACTTCTTCTTGCGCGCGGTCTAACTGGTCCGGATCCTTTTTAAGTACTAGACTTGCGGTACTTAAAACTTCCGAACAAATAACAGCATAGTAGTAATAATTACATTATTACAGACACAAATTTATTAAAAACCAAAACAAAATGTTGATACTAATAAAAAAAAACGTGTATACAGTGCGAGTCCGAATTCGCTAATGAATCGCGGCAAGCTCAATCAGTCGAAACTTCGGCACGACAGCACCTCCCGGCTTATCGACGTGTAAAAGAATAATGTTGCATGCAGATCAATCGGGGCAGCATTATCCAGTATACCGACATAGATTAATAATTAATGTCTCCTCGAGTTCACGCGGGTTAGCACCACCTGGGTTACCGATTCCTCTATTCTGGACCAGCCGGACCTCGTTTTTCTCTCGTTGGGCTTCCTAATGGATGCTATAGAAAAAATTCCAATAGATATTTTACATATAAAATTACATGTGATTTTTGATTAAACGCGGAAGCCGTAATTATTAACTTTCGGCAATATAAACTATATGCACCCCCCTTAATAATAAAGAGCAAAACACTCAGAGGGCATAATGAACAAATTAAGGGGTTATGCCTGAGTTAAAATTCAAAAAAATCAAAAAATTTTTGATTTGTTTTTTTTAGGCAAATTTACTGTAGAATAAGCTGCTGAAGTCCTTTTTGCCCGAAAAAATTCCGTTACAAAGTTATAGGCCAAATACTAAAAAAATATAATTTTTCAAAATTGCGTATTATTGATGTTTTGTCTTACAGCACTTTTGATTATTCAAAACAATTGTCTTTTCATAGAAAATATAAAATTAAATGCGTTTACAAACTCCTTTTGAAAATGCAATTTTATTAAAAAAACTCACACATATTATTTACTGAATCATTACAAACTGTAAATAACTAATTTTTATAAAATCGTAGATTTTATTTTTATTTTAAATGTTCAAAATAAAACAAATTTAGAATTTAAATCTAGTCTTGTAATTTTTTAATCAAACTTATAAAGGGATAAAAAAACATACGTGCAAATTTAAATTACCGGCTAAAAACATGGCACCTTACGACGTATGGAAAGGGAAATCTCTATTTTACCGACCTAGTCGAGTTTGCATTCAGACATCAGCTGTTTCGGCTGCTGTCTGTAGCTTAGTGCAAGCTGGATGTTGTGCTGTTATGATAACTTCTGAGTCTACTAATCTTCAAATTTAGATAAGTGTTTGAACTATAAATAACATATTATTTGTGAAGAATTGGTTCTTTGTGAGTGTATTCTTTATTTTTAGGTATACGGACTATGAATATCATGTGCACGCATGTGTGTTAGATAGTCTCAAAGCAGCTCAAAGTCTACTGTAATTGTTAACAATCCTGTTAAAAAATGGGTAAGCAATTATAAAAATTATATTCATGTAAAATATGTTGATTGTGAATGCGTATCAAAAAATTAAATTTCAATTTCAGCTTTTGATACAGGTACATCAACATGTACAGCACCCGGGTCTTGATAAATCCCATAATACATAGGTATTTTATGTTAAAATATAAAAGAAATATGCCAAGCAGTTCATGTAAGTACTACTCGATAAGTATACATAAGTGTCTTGCATAAACTTCAAATGCATTTTTCTCATGTTTTGAATTTTTATGATTTTAGATCACTTGCCGCAGGATTTCTCAGGAACCATCAGCCCAATCAAGCTGAAATTTTTTGGAGAGCTTCAGGGAATCCTTCGTCACTGCTTGAACGGAGGGAAATTGGCTAAGGTAAGTTTAAAGAATGTTACGCATGTGAACATATGCATAATTCACTATAATTATGAATATTATGACCTTATGTGTTTCTCAATACTTAAAATTTTTATTTTTCAGTAATCCCTTCCATTCAAGCTGAGGAGAAAGATATTTAGAAGATTATCCATCCAGTTTAGTATATATTAATCACCCGGATGCTGAGAATTCATATGGCAAAGGGAAAAATCTGATCAAATTTAATACTTCACATATGGAATTGTTTGTGTAGTAAGTATAGATATATAATTGTTTAAAAATATGTAAAATTACAATTAATATGTATACTTTAAGTAGGAAAAAGAATTTTTTTAATATTACTTATAAATATATTCTTAGATGTGTATGTCACACAATCTAAATATGACTTTATCCCTCGGTAGTTGTTTAATGTGCTTGTTGGCTTTATCGATCTCTCCGAGGCAATCGTGTAGAAAAGGGTTAGAATAAACAAACAATCGGCCAAATCGGCCAAACAAAAAGAAATGTATGTACACGTGTGGAGGAGCATAGGAAATCCAAAGACAATGTCATTTCCGAGCATAAAGAAAAGTACAACCATGTTTTCAATTTCGAAGATTACCGTATTAAAGACAGGGAGAGTAATCTAAATAAAAGATTGATCTCGGAAATGATGTACATACATTTACAGAAAAACGGTATAAATAAAAAGGAGGATACCCAAAAACTAAATAATGTATACACACACTTGATTTACCAGCTGAAAAGTTAAATGTGAATACATATATTCTGTTTATGTACATCGAACAGATGAGGTGATGTGTGACGTCACTTGTAAACAAAACCGCGCCAAAGATCAGGAATCGCGCGCATTATATATAAGCGACGGCTGTTGGCTACTTCCTCACTTCTGAGAAATTAGCCGACAGAGCAATACAAATAATAACTGTGTCGCTCGGCGTCTCTCGTCCCCCGCTATTAAATAGCCGGGGGAAAAACATCATTGAGATGTACAAAAATCACGACAGCTCCGATATGTAAGTTCTCTAAAAATATTGTTTTTTAAAAAATTGTTCTGTAACTTTATATTTATATTTATAATAAAAACTTTCGACAGTGTCCTGATGAGGGCGACAATGTGCGCCGAAACGTTGACGATATAAGAAAAGGGCCTTTTTATTCTAACCCTTTTCTACACGATTGCCTCGGAGAGATCGATAAAGCCAACAAGCACATTACTTATCAATAATTTTTTTTGCCTAATAACTAATAATTTTTTTTTTCAGGTTTAACTCAGGCATAACCCCTTAACAACATTTAGGTCTAACTTCTAAAATAATGCGAATTTTTGAATTTAAACTAGCTACCGATGATCGGCACCTTCTGTACTCTTGCAGAGCGAAAGTGACCCCTTAGTGAACTAATGCTATAAATCGAAAACTTACAATCTGAAAATTCTTTTTTTGGTACCTAATTTGTTAATTAGCCTCATTCTTGACCCCCATGAAAAGAAATTTCGAAATCTGTTAATATTAAAAATTTTTCCTTAATAATGGTCAGATCGAAACTGGACCACTTCGTAATTTAACAATTAAGCATAGGCTTCCAACATATCAAAAACCATTTACAGAATATAAATAAACGAGAAAGTTATTAATTTAACAATTAAAATTTTTCGACTTTTACAACATTTTTTTACGTAGTACCACTCTATGGACTTAAGGGGTTATGCCTGAGTTAAACCTGAAAAAACAAAATTATTAGTTATTAGGCAAAAAAAATTATTTATCAGTAATATTAAAAAAATTCCTTTTCCTACTTAAAGTATACATATTAATTGTAATTTTACATATTTTTAAACAATTATATATCTATACTTACTCTGCAAACGATTCCATGTATAAAGTATTAAATTTGATCATTTTTTTCCCTTTGCCGTAAGAATTCTCAGCATCCGGGTGATGAATTCAGACCAAACTGGATGGAAAATCTTCCAAATCTAATTCTCCTCAGCTTGAACGGAAGGGATTACTGAAAAATAAAAATTTTAAATATTTAGTAACGCAGTTATAATATAAGTAATTATAGTGAATGTTACGTATGTTTACATACGTAACATTCACTTTAAACTTATCTTTGCAAATTCTGCTCCGTTCAAGCAGTGAAGAAGGCTTTCCTGGAGTTCTCCAAAAAATTTCAGCTAGATTCGTCTTATGGTTCTTGAGAAATCCTGCGGCAATTGACCTAAGATCATAAAAATTAAAAACTTGAGAAAAAGGCATTTAAAGTTTTCTTGAACATTTACTGATAAAAAATATACTTACAATCTTTCTTCACATCAGGACCTTTTTTAAATGAATGATAAGTGTATCCTGGTCATCTTTGTAAATTTTGAGGATGATCCAAAAGCTTTATTCGTGTCCAGTCATCTGAAATAAAATAAAATGAAGAATCATAAAAAGATGTAATTTTTCTAAATTTGAAACATTTTTATAATTAAGTTATAAAAATGCTTTTATTGTTAAAAAATAAGTTTATATACGTACATGTGATGAACAGAAGAGTAGGACTACCATTATGTGTCAAGTTGAAGGTTAGAAAAAATAGTCCAGATGAGCTAATGGAAAGGAAGCAGACAACACTAATCATCTGTTTAGCTTGCTCTTTTTCTCTCTCTCTCTCTCTCTCTCTCTCTCTCTCTCTCTCTCTGACCTATATCCATTCCAGCTACAGACTGCTTACAAAGCTGATGCTGTTATGTGTTTTTTTGTTTGAAATTGAAAATTGTTGGATTTTAAAATTAAAAAAAAATGAAACAAAAAATTACAAAAAAGAAAAACAAAATTTTAAAAATGTTTTCAGTGTTTGTGTTATGAATTATGTTTAATGTTTAATAGTGATGTTGTGTATGGTGTGAGTATTTTTGTATAATGTTTAGAAAGCTCCAGCTTCGTAAGAGTCGTCATCCTGATGACTTCTCTTCCTTCTGGCTCGACGTGCCACTAGTGTGGACTCCAATTCTCTTCTGTCTGACAAGAGAAGCCGCTCTTTATCCCGAGTCTTGGCCCAGTTCACTGCAGAGGATCCTAGTTTGAGGCTAAATTTCTTCATAACTTCTAATAAATTGGTTCAATTGCATTCATGATGGCAGCAGGAATGATATCTCGATGGTGGAAGTTCTTCAAGTTGTTGTTTGCCTTGCCTTTCTGCCACTTGCACCAAGATCTTGATCCCTGTGGACAAAGGTGGTGAGTTGGATTTTCATCTGTTGATTTCTTGTGATGAAATGTTGCCCAAATAGCATTTGACATTTCATCAACAGAAATACTATGGCCTCGGATAGTATTGCCATAGCAGCATAAGCACTTCGGCAACTGATCAATCCTTTGAGCAGTTAGACGGTTTCTTCCACCAATGCCTAAGCCATCAGTTAGTTTTTTCCGGATAAGCTTTTCTTCAGATTTCTGAGTCTCGAGCCCATGCTCTTCTGAACGAGTCCTACACACTCTTTTTTTGTGATGGTAAAATCTTCATAAGGTTTGGCGTCAGAAAGTGCTCTGAAGACTCTGGAATCTCCGTCTCCAACATAATTTCTGTACTTTACACCATAGATGGACTCGGATCTCTGGAACATTTCTACTATGCCATCCACTTCCATCTTGCCAGAGCTTCTTGGTGAACTTCATACCATTCCTTGTACTGAGTTGTATCCTCTTCTGGGTGTTTTTCGCAAGCTAGGCAAAATGATTGCTTTAGAGCAATATCAATCACCTTTCCGTTGGCATGGCGTATCAATGTTGAATCGCCTTGAAGGGAAGAATGTCCTCGTTTCCTCCAATTACCATCGCCTGATACAGTTTGCCGATCATCCTCTTGATTTTCCCTACTGCAATCTTCCTGCATAGCTGCTTTCATCAACTCCTTTGCTATACTTTGGCTTGCTTCTTTCAAGTCCTGATTAATTTTGTCAAAATTACTATGAACAATTGGAGTAGGAAAATCCATTACTCCACATAAAGTGCTCAAAATCGTGTGTCCATGTCCAAGAATTCTCATGGCTAGAACTGCACGTCTGTTCACTTCATATGCGTTACTCTGTTTTCCAATTTTTCTGCTAGAGTCAATGAAAGCAACTGCATTATACGAAGTACAGGTGATGGCTAGCTTGCTACCAAGACCTCGTACATCAACTTCATCAAATTTAACACATCCACTACATGCTTTACAAGCCAGAAATTGCTGTAATCCAGGCAGAAGCAAAGAAACATCAAATATCCTGTTTTGAATAACACTAGATTCTAAATAATTAAATTTTAATTTTTGTGTAGGCCTAGACACAGGAATTTCTGGCTGTATAAATGATGCTGAAGTACTTGATGAAGCTTGCACAGCAGATCTTGGACTCCGTGCCCTGGATGACGAAGGAACTGTATCAGGCGTAGGTGCTGAAGTGATTACTGTTGCTCGTTCTGGTTGTTGTAAAGATGTTGATGTCGATGCTGATGCTGGAACTTCCTTTTGTTGTTTCAGATTAAAAATCTTTAATCTTCTCTTTCTTCTTCCAAATCTTCTTTTTCTATCTGATGATCCTGGAACTCTTTTTCTTGAGTCTGGACTCATCTTGATCACAAATTTTTTACTTGTGAACTATATTTCTTAACCACAAATGCTATCAATATTATAAAATTAATTATTTAATAATATTGAGCAATGCAGAATAAAAGTATAAGGTATCAAAATTCAAAGCAAGTGTTATTGCTCGTGAATCCTGAACTGTATGGTAAAACAGGTATCTAGACGAATAACCTTTCCGAAAGAATATCGCACGGCCCAGTCGATAAGCGCCTAATTCAAAATTCGTTACTTTCATAACTTTATTTTTTAGCAAATATTTGTGTCTAATTGGTTTCTTACAAAGGATAATATATAATAACATATTATTTTATAACTTTTCAGTTTAAATAAACAAAAAAGCGCAAATATGAGAATGAGCAACTTTGCAAATTTCTAATATTGCATAATTTTGCTCATTTTATTAATATCTTTTAACGAATTTTTAATGCATAATAGATATTTTTATTGTATTTTATATAAAAATATCATAAATATATCATATATGAGAAGCGATAAAAGCGCTAAAAATAATCATGTTCAGTTACATAGCACTGACAAATAAAAACGCGGAAATTACGGTTTTTTAAAAATAAGCTATTCGCATGCCTTCAGTTTTTAGTCTGCAGCTTTCCAACAAATTTTTTTGGCCAAACGGACTTCACCATCGTATTCTACAGATAATTTGAAATAAGAATAATGAAAAAAATCAATAAAAAAAACATCGATTTTTTTAAGATTTTAACTCAGGCATAACCCCTTAAGCGCTTCCGAATCCGATGAGTGGAAATTTCGAAAAATTTCCTCCCAAACTTACCTGGAATAACTACTTAAGTCCTCAGAACAGTACACTACATTCATAAGCAGCATACACAAAGTCCAACTCCCGAAATACAAAGCACAATTCAGCACTGTCGCGGCCGACGACTCCGAGCAATATACCTGCAGCATACTGTCGACCGGATAAGTCCAAAACGGCGGACTTGCACATTTTTCAACGCTCGACCAAGACTTTACAATGCTTTCTTCTATCAATCACTCGATCACACTAGACACAATCGCACGTACGTACAGTCACGATAGAGTTCCTGCACACCGTATTTTTAACTATCCGCTACTATTATCGCGCACTATCGCTACGCACTATATCGGTGATATTCCACCTATATCTACATCCCTGCTGATACGTCCGTACCGGTATAGAGCACGATTGGGGGAGCAACCAACTCTTCGACGCATTGGTTAGTGTTACAACAAAAATCAATGACAAGTGCAAACGGTGGTGGCTCCTAAATAGAGCAACCACATATCTGCTCGCTCGTGCACAAACATATACGATAAGTTACCGGTACCATGGCGTCCGAAAATGCATTGCGATAATACACGGCAACATCGAATGCGACCGGCCAAATCGACACAAGCTATGCATCAACCATGCATGGAACACGTTACCAGCACTATAAACAATTGTGCAACTGACCGGACCTGAATGGCGACACCGACCAACGCATAACCAACTTGGTCGAGAGGCAGATTCGCATCGACTATGCAGCAAAATACCAGTATGTACCTGATTTTGGATACAAACAAAGAAATGAAAATTTGTGGGGGACGTAAAGACTATATCTCCGCGTCAAAAACCGAGGGTACATCAAAAAGATACCCATACCGGTAAGTTCAGCAATTATATATTCGGAATATAAATTTAAGAAAGCAATGAAACCCCAATTTATTTTAAAATTTTCCTTTAAAAAAAAAATTCCAGACAACCAGTAAGAAATTGAAAACCGAATACCAAAACGTAGCTCCGCTTAGTTTAGAGCCTCTAAAATCAGCCAGCGAATGGTCAAGAATGAAAAACAAAATGTATTAAATTGCACAAGTAAACACAAATAAAAAAAACCCAAAAAATAAAAGATAAACACAAGATATAGGTCTCTTTTCAATTAGTACCCCCTCTCTTCATTTAGCACCTCCCGTGTTTAAGGGGTTATGACAGTGTTAAAACCTGAAAGAAAAAGAAAAATTATTAGTGCTGTAAAAAAGTAATATATATAGGTGCTCCAAAATCTAAATTTTTGCTTTCAAATATAAGTATTATACATCACTTTTATGCATTAAAAATATGGATTAAGTGAGTATAACATTTAACAACAATTAAAGTTATTTAATTACCAAAAAACATCATTTTCATCACTTTTGTTTGCTTGCCGCATGTTTCTGATGGAAGGAATCCGGCCGACGCACGCTCCATTAGCCCAGTTGGTCCGACAGACTACACAGAGCAAACAATTCACCCCGTCCTCTTTGCCTTTATACCAGCAATCACCTCTGCAGTCGGTGCAGCTAGTAAAGAGAGACGGTATCTGCGCGAAAGATGGAATATTGGCTGAAATATCCAGTCTGTCAAGAACCACCTTAGGATATTTAGCAGCTTCAGCCTGCTTCTTCTTCCGTGCTTCGGCTTTCCTCAACCTGTCCTTCTCGCGTCTCTTCAGGATCTTTTCTTCAGCTGTTAGCTTTATTTCCGTGACCATCTTCTTTTCCTTTTTCTTCCCTTTCGATTTAATAGAGACGGAAGTTGTCGGTATCCGGTACTCTATTCCTCGTTGGGCTGGATACTTACACCAAAATACTTTGATAAAGTTAAGTATATCCATGGTAGTAGGACCTGGTGTAGTAATTCGGACGATCACGGCTCTCAATTCTAGTCGTTGTCGTTTGAGCGGACACTTCTTCTTGCCCGCGGACGAAATCGCGGACTTGGCCTCTATGTTTTTCCGTTTAAGCGGACACGATCGCTTGTCCGCGCACAAAACCGCGGACACATGTGCCGATGTCCCACTGAAAAAAAAAGAAAAATTATTAGTGCTGTAAAAAATTAATATATATAGGTGCTCTAAAAACTAAATTTTTCCTTTCAAATATAAGTATTATACATCACTTTTATGCATTAAAAATATGCATTAAGTGAGTATAACATTTAACAACAATTAAAGGTATTTACTTACCAAAAATCATAATTTTCATCACTTTTGTTTGCTTGCCGCATGTTTCTGATGGAACCGTACCATCAATCCTGATGAATCAAAGTGCCAAATCTTCATTATGAGTCTGGTCTCAGACTAAGTGGAACAGATTCCTGAAAAACACAAAATTAATATAATTAATTCAACATATATTGACAATATTAGTAATTATAGTGAATGTTACATATGTAAACATACGTAACATTCACTTTGAACTTACCTTTGCCAATTCTGCTCCACTCAGTTTGTGACCATACTCATAAGCAAGGTTTTCCACTTTGGTTCATCAGGATTGATGGTACGGTTCCTTCAAAAAGCTGCGGCAAGTATACAAGAAGCATGAAAAAACTAAATATGAGTAAAAGGCATTTAAAGTTTATAATGTAAATCATACAAATGAACTCAACTATACTTACAGAAACTATCCGGCATACCTTGATTTGCTTTTGGTTCTCAAATATACATACAATAAAGTATATTTGGTTGTACGCGCACATCATGCTGTGTGATAATAGTATTTAAAAGCTGAAAATAAAAAAAATATTATCGTTACTTATTCACAATCAAGTTATGCTTATGAATTACAATTACATGCAATACTTACCATTATTAAATACACTTCAAGTTGTTGAAAAGCATACAAAATAATACTCCAGACAGTCAACATAAGCTTCCATCTTCCTGGCTTGCACCCGTATACCTAAAAGCAAAAAATAAACCAACAAAGAAAAAGCTCATGGACACATTTATTACTAAACAGTTTGCAATACTTATCTGAATAATTTTTGTACTCTGCAGAAGCTCTTGAACTTTTACAACACCACTGAGGTTATAAGCACTGTTACAGCAGCTAGCAGACTAACTGCACTGATCTAGTGTCTTGTTGAAAAACAGCTGTTTGGCTGCTTTCTGCTGCTTTACAGAAAATTCTACTATACCGATCAAACAGAAATCTTCATTCTCGACCGGACGCTGTGAGGTACAACTTATTCGAGTGGCAAATTCAAATTTGTTGAATGCCTTTACTTTAACACATTGAGTTTAGTAACATAAAATCACACATAGAAAAATTAATTTTACGGATTTTATTTATTTTACGGAAATAAATTAATAACTCTTGAGAAAAAAAACGGTTTGTAAAACGGTTTTTAAGTCATATTTTCAGTAAGATTTCTCATGAAATCTCTCTGTAAAAAGTGTGTTAGAACAATCCTTTCCACAAGTTTGGCCTAATTAAAATATTTAAAAATCACGATTTTTCAAAAATTTACTTGAAACAGATTTATCAGTTTTTTGTTGATATCTTCGAGGCAAATTTTTTTAGCAAAAAACGGCTTTCAGGACCATATTCTACAGACTATTAACTATTAAAAAAGTGAATAAAAAAAAAATGGATATTTTCAAAATTTTAACACTGTCATAACCCCTTAAGCGCATCCGAATCCAATGAGTGAAAATTTCGAAAAATATACGCTCAATCCTCCCCGGAATAACCGCTTATGTCCCCAGAACAGTATTACACATACATATAAAGCATATACAAAGTCCAACTCCCAATACACAAAATACAACTCAGCACCGGTGGGGCCAACGACTTCAAGCAAACGCGCATGCATACTGCCGAGCGCCTAAGTCCAAAACTGCGGACTTGCAGATTCTTCCGCGCTCGACTAAACTCTACCATGCTTTATAATGTCAGTTGCACAATAGCTATTCCAAAATCCGCATCCGTTTATTCACACAGTAAAAGAAAACATGGAACTAACAAAATCAATTTATTTATTCCTACGCTATTATTACCGCGTAATGTCGTTGCGCACAGTTAAAGATATTATACTATTTTACTTACACTTTCCTTAAAAAAAAAACAAACAAACAAAAAAAAACAAACTCATACATCCATACGTTGCACCGGCAAGGGAGGTGGCAAACATCTCGGTAAAAATCTACGCGGTTCTTGGATTTCTGAAGATGATGAATCCTGCAGATACAGCAACCCACCTCCAGCAGACACCGATGGAATTTCTACGACTGACGATGGAATTCTTCGTCTCAGGTAATCTAAATTTTCCTCCCTTGGAAATTGTGACATTTCCAGGCGAGAGGAATCAATGGACATAGCACTTCCAACCTTATTCCGCTCCACCTTTACAGATTTAACTCTACGACCAAACACACAACTTTTACTACAGCATTTTAGCGCCAGTAGAAGCAATACCGCCAGGAGTACTGGAACCAAACATGCCGAAGTAAAATACATCGTATGTAATATCTTTTCTCTCCTTAAGGTTGAAAATTCCAAAAATTTATCCTCTATCCTCTTTAAAGTCACGGAATCTTCACTTTCCACCCAACTCCTCAATTCTCGCGAGTCCGCACTCTTCAAAGAAGACAGAGAATTGTGATACATAGATCTATAACCCTCTGTGTCCACGAGTGACAAGTTAAAGGGCAAAGATGCGTTATAAAAGAAGGTCTGATTCGTGCGAATCACGGTAATGCCAAATAAAATAGTATTACCGGACTGACCATGACATTTCTCCTTAATTGCTAATAGTCCTGTTCCCTGCAATACTACTTCAGTTTTTCTCTCGCTGTCACAGATAATACTCATCTTCAAAGCTGTAGGTAAAGAAAACAACCATTCTTGTGTACTTAACAGTTTAGTCCAAAATGGAATATTTTTGGACGAGACCGCAAACTTACACCTCTCCAAGACTTTAGAATCCGGACGAGCTAAAAGCGCAAACTCGCACGAACTCTCCCCATGATCCAAATAAAACGGCAGGTTCGGAGGACAATGCAATTTGTCCACATATTTCATACAGGTATCAAGGAAACTTAGATCAGTCAATAAATACTGCTGCATGTCCTGCGATGAAATTACAATTGAATAATCTGGAACAATTCTAATATAGGCCGACGACTTAAACAACACTTCATTATGCATTGGTAAAGAATGCATCTTATAATACATAAATTTTGTACGCTCTGCCAATGGAAACTCTAAAACCACCAACAATTTACCATTTTTAGCACTGACAGTAGTCTTAGACATCACATGCAACATGTTTACTGTAACCTGATCATGTTCCCAAGGTAAAACATGATCATTGATTGACAAAAGAATCGTCTTTAACTGACCATCGCTGAGCAATAACGGATGCAGATGACCCGCCGAAGCGGCTTCTAAAGCATCTAACAAAATATTTAAAGAACCAATACTATCCTCTAATGATCTGTCAAATTGATTTAGCCATAAATTTAGCTTTTGTAAAGCCGCAGTACGACGAATTTCGTTGTCAAATAAATCAGACTTATTCAACAAATTTTTCAAAACTTGATGATCCAAAGTTAAAGACTTTTCGTCCGCAACCAATCTATCATATATAGACTCTAAGTTTGATCTTACAATATGTGTTTGTTGTGACATCAAGACGGACAAATTAGAGGACTGGCTATATAATCTGTCTACATTTGCATGTAGATCTTCCCTATCTCCAGAATCCATGGATCCAAAAAGAAATTTGAATCCCCATCCAATAAAACTGAATGGTGCCCACCTCTTAGTCAGAGCATGTGAATAGACCTGTTTCAAGTCTCCCTCAGATGGAGCAAAGGAAAAGAAATTTTGCAATTTTTGTTGCAAGGACAAAAGAAAATTCAAACGAGAATTAGTCCTTTCTGACTGCAAAACAGACTCACACGCACTCTTCTCTATAATTCTCTGACAGGACAACAGGGAGTCCAAGAATATCCGTTGCCTCCATGTCACAACATCATTCCAATTACCGAAATCCAAAGAGATAACAATCTTCCACTTAATCTTTCCAAAACGCAAATCTCCCATATACTCATAGTATATCCCGGGATTGTTCTTGATTTCCATGACTTGATAATACGTAGTATAATCTAATCCGCTATCCGCTGCTGCATCCAATAGGCCGCCAAACGTCAGTAAGGCGAAGAGTGAAAGTCGAACCCACGCCATAATTTACTGTAAGAAAAACAAAACAAAAATATTTGGTTAGCGGTAGAATTTTTCTAACTTATCCTTATGCTTAACAATCAAGTTTCCGTTAGAAGATTCAACCACAACATTGTTATTATCTCTTATCTCTCTCACAATAAATCTGCCATTGTAAAATTTATCCAACTTTCCATATCTTGGCTCTTTCACTACTCTAACTTCTTCACCCACTTCTAATTTGAGCGGTCTAGCCTTCTTATCATAATATTCCTTATTCTTCAATTTAGACTTTATCAAATTATCTCTAGCTAAAGTCTGCAATCCCCTCAAACATTCAGTAAGATCTTGAATATAATCATTATAAGTTTCCAACTCTGGCTCATCCGGCAGTCTATTAGGGGCTCTGGCCGGTCTTCCATAAACCAATTCAAACGGTGTAAAACCTGTGGACGCATGTACAGATGTATTATATTCATGCATCGCGAAAGGAATTATTATAACCTTATCCCAGTCTTGTTTGTTGGAAGCTTTATTCCTTAGAAAATCGGCCAGCACCGCGTGACTTCTCTCCAATGAACCATTGGACTGCAGATGGTATGCAGTAGTAGTATTCAATCTAAACTGGAAAATCTCTGACAACTCCAATAGCAGTTTATTCTGGAAGCTTCGGCCTCTATCACTCAAAATAATCTTAGGCACACCATATTGAGCAACCAGATGCCTTGTCAACGCATCAGCTATGGTAATAGCTTTAATATTGGGCACTGGAACCGCTAAACAAAATTTGGAAAATAAACACTGCATCGTAAGTATATGCACATTTCCACTACTAGTTTTGCATAAAGGCCCTACAGTGTCAATAGCCACTTTATAAAATACTTCACTCGGAGTATCAGTGATAACCATTGGTTCTCTGGTCTTAACTCTTACCAATTTCTGCTCCTGGCAAATCTCACACCGTCTAACGAAATCGTGGACATCATCTTTCATACCTTTCCAGTAATACCTCTCTCGGATCCTTCTATAGGTCTTACCCATACCTCGGTGTCCACCAAATAAACTATTGTGACAGTCACGCAAAACGGTTGGTATTTGATCTGCCGACAGCGTTCGACATGTACCCAAGCAGATAGTGGTAAAAATTTTTAAATTACCAAAAATTGATTTGACCTGCTTCAAAAGGGCTCCTCTCGGCAAACTGTCAGTAAGCTCGCCAATTCTAGCCAATCTAAAATACTTCAATTTTTTTTCTCTAATAATATTCTTCAGATTTAGTAGGCATGAACGCAAAATCGAAGGTTTAATTTCATCCTTGACATTTTTCGCCACCACCAAACTAAAAATAAAACGTTTTCTATTGAGAGTAACCAGAGCGTCACCCAACTTAGGATTTTGTCCGGCTAGATCTGATAGCCTCAAAGCATCTAAATCAGACAATAATTTATTAGTTTCAGAATTCACTTCTAAATCTTGGGAAATGAAATGAACAATATTGTCTTTCAAATAAGTCACACCTTCTCTAGTAGTAAGCATCTTCATTACCGAATTAGAATCATAAAGATCCTCACCGACAGTAGTGGAAACCAGTGTCACAGGAGGTTTACCTGGATGTACTCCAACTCGAACACTTCCAGTATTTTCCTCAATCTCTTTTCTTACTACAGGAAATGGAGCAACCGCTGGCACTGCTGAATCTTTCGCAGGTATGGCCTTGTTCTTAACAACAGCGAAAGATAAATCATTATCGGGCTCTTCCTCGCTATCTACCTGTTCTGTAGGGGACAGATTACGCCAGTTGGTTTCATCCTCAAATTCTTCATTTCCCTGCCAAGTTGTTGAGCTGGCTCTCAATTTTTTTATAGGAGACTTAGAGCGAATTGGATGTGCGTTTCTTTCAGCATAATCCAATGCCCACTCTCTCAAAGTCTCATTAATACTTGTGTCTCTAACTCTTTTCTCTTCTTCAGTGAAATCAACACCCTTATTATCCTCCATCGGCAACGATGACAAAGACTTGGTATGTCTTAAAGGAAATTCCTCCAATGGAACCACACCACTCATACCTGGATGGAAAACGTCTCCAGAATCATTATATGTTTCCACATAATTATCCCAAATCAGAGATTGGGGATTTTGCGTAACATTGGCCAAAGATTTATTTTGGTCAGAAGGTTCCGCCTCAATTCCAGACAAATCTTCCAAACTCAATCGTCCTACAGCTCCACCCACAGCAGATCTTCGCATAGTGGACTGCAAAGGACCTTGGATCAACTCCCGTTCATCGCTTGAGGACGATGAATCTCGCAACTGATTCTTCAAGATACTCTTAACCGGAGCCTTCTCCTTCCTTTTACCACTCTTTATAATCTTAGCCGAATCGGGATTCATAACTTCATCAACTTCACTTTCTCCAGGAGCTTTGTCCGCCTGAATAATCTCCAAATCCGAGCTCTCCGATTCTGGACAAACCTCGTTCCTTACCAGGCTGGGCAATGCGGATCGATTTGCGGAAAGCAACGGAGCATCATCTTTTGGATCTACTTCCCTGTCCACGCTACCAGAGCTGTCCGAAGAATTTTTACTTTCGGACACCGTAGAAATGGGATCAGAGAATGCTACCATTTTCGGCTCATCTAGTCTTCTCCGCTGTAGCCTCTTAGCAATGGTACTAGCATCTAAATCCGCTTGTCCACCCTCCATTCCTTGTGGAACTGTTGGCAACCGATTTTTGGAACCAGGCTTCCTTCCCGGCTTTTTTCGGACTGGTTCAGGTATAGCATGAGATTTTTCATCTTCAGACATTCTAGCCAAGGATTGTCGAGCCAACGAAGTTTTAGTTGGCTTAGGCACAATAGGTAGTAGCAGCACCTCCCCCCTTAGGTCCTTACTACTCTTATCTTCCTCAGTCGTGGGTTTAATAACTGGATTACGGGATAAGGCATCCGAGTTTATATTCAACCTGCCAGGCTTGTACCTGAAAGTATAATAATAGCCTCGTAACCGTAATCTCCATCTATTCAGTCTACTCATTGGATCTTTGATTGAATCAATCCAAGTTAATGGCTCATGATCGCCATAAATAGTAAAATGTCGTCCATATAGATAATGTCTGAAATATTCTACTGCAACTATCACAGCCAAACACTCTTTTTCGGTAGTAGAATAATTCCTTTCACTTTTATTGAAACACCTGGACATATAGGCTATCGGATGATCTTGTCCGGGCTCTCCTTGAGAGAGAACCGCCGCAATAGCGAAATCACTGGCATCAGTCGTCAAAATGAACGGTTTATCAAAATCTACAGCTGCCAAAACAGGTGCTTCACATAAAGCCTTTTTGAGTAGATCAAAACTGCTCTGCTGTTCTTCAGTCCATTCCCATTTTCTGCCTTTTTCCAATAAAAGATTCATTGGTCGTGACTTTGCAGCAAAATTTTCAATAAAGCGTCGATAGTAACCTGCCAGTCCAAGAAACTGTCGGACATTGGTTGGAGCCTCCGGCGTTGGAAATTTGGACACTGCTTCCAACTTATCTGGGTCAGGTCTTACTCCCGCACTGTTGATAACATGTCCCAAGTACTTTACCTCAGGAACTAAAAATTGACATTTATCAATCTGTAATTTTAAACCTGCATCAGACAGTCTCTCAAACAGATTACTTATTTTTCTTTCGTGTTCCTCCAAATCATTGGAGTAAATTACAATGTCGTCTAGGAATACATACAAGTCTGATCCTTACAAACCAGATAATACCGTGTCCATGAGACGCTGGAACGTTGGGGGCGCGTTTGAAAGGCCAAAAGGCATGCATTCATACTCAAAATGGCCGTACTTGGTGTTAAACGCAGTCTTCTCAATGTCCTCAGGCTCAATTTCAATTTGATGGAAACCCATAGCTAGGTCAAAAACTGAAAAATACTTGGCACATCCAATTTGTTCCAATATCTCTGTGATAGTTGATTATAAAGCTCCTCATCCAGACCCTGTGGTGCACGTTCATACTTCACATGGACAGGTATGTTGTCCGTAGTGCGTATGTTGTGTCTCGCCTCGGAAGTCCTAGGTGGCGGATCCCCAGGCAAATAGAATAAATGAGAATACTTAGTTATTATCTCCTTTATCTGCTTAGCTTCTTGCCTGGAATGATGGCTCTTGAGTACCTTTTCCTTGATAATGTTATATCTTTCCGTCTCATTGGCGGGTGGTTCACCTTCCAATGGAAAATCCAGGATATCGTCATCATCACTAAAGTCAAAAGGCTCAAGGTACTGCGGAGTGATCTCAATCTCCACAGGCTCTGGAAGCAAATTTGCAGCCATTGCATAGCAAAAGCCTTGCTGATTGGAGACAACATTGTTCCCCAAGTAGACTCCAGGAATAGTCTTAATCTCCGGAAGATAAGCATCTCCCTGTTGAGAATTTTCAGTCACGGGAATTTTTATCCGTACATGTTGATTAGGTGGTAACTTGTACACCAACTTGATATTATCGTTAATCGAAGATAACTTACTGTCATTAGTGTCACCATTAGTTGCATCGATATAACGATTTTTGGTTACCGTTATATTTTGTGGACCAGCTTCTCCCCCATTAATTTCCCTCAAAGTTGTAACAAAAGGAATGGGAGAAATAGGTTGACTCTCCAGAATCATAACTTGATCACCATACCTGATATTCACCTTTTCCTTCATCAGAAAAGGAGCGCCAAGTACGATTTCCTCCGGCAAAATCACATTGCTGGGTATAATCTGAAACTCATGGTCTACACCTACAATGGTCAAAATAGTCTTTCCCAAGGTCTTGAAACTATGTGGTGATATACCCGAAACACTGTAGATTACGCCTACATCTCTGTCAACATCCCTAAGTAGAACATTCTCCTTTACCACATTCAAGGAAGCACCTGTATCTATCATACATACAATGTTCTTATCTTCTGTCTGCGGAATGTTCAGCTTTACGGACGGACAGGGCCCTACCATTGTTTTAATGGAGGCTAACATCACTACATAGTTTTGGCTGGATTCGGACTTATCGGACGCGGCGCATGTGATGAGCTCATCCCCGCGTCGTTCCGACGAGCTCCTTGCCAGTTTAAATTTTTCTCTTGATGTGGAGAATTCGACCTGGAATGATTAGGATTGTACAGCTTAGGTTGATAATTAGAACGGCTCTGATGTTGAGTATGCTGATTGCCATGCGATCCACAATTCGAGTTATTAGAATTGCAATTAGAATTGCACTGACTACAGTCCTTCGAGCAGCAACACGAAGAGCATCCACTATTTCCGCACTGTGAACCACAATTCGAGTTAACAGGACATCCACAAGACAGCAATGCGGGCTTATTACAACAATGATGATGTTGGTTGTGTTGACTGCAATTATTGCTGGAATGTCCCGAACAGGAAGAATGCTTGTGACAGGAATGTGTGTGCGACGATTGCTCTGGAACCGGACTTTCCGACCTCTTGAGGATACTAGTCGGCGGCGACGGTTCCGCAGCCGACTTGCTATAGCTCAACTGAGGCGGAGCCACTATCCTTCCGGAGTCTTCCACATAAGTCCTAGGGAAATAAGTGTCATTAGGATCATAATGATGATTAATTTCCTTTCTATTAAACGTCGTTTCGTTAAAGTTGACTCTTCTGACAGAAGCTTGATCATCATCCGCTTTAGGCGAAGAAGGAGGAACTTTCGCCTGATTCATCCAATAGTATCCAGCATCTGTCTCCCTACTCTGAATCGCAGATTTCTCTATCTCTAGAGCCACAGTAAGAGCTTCTTCCAATGTCTTGACTCTTGCTGCTTGAACACCTGATACTATTGATGCAGGTAGTCCCTCTATAAAAACCCGTCTAGCCGTGGACTCAACATACGGCTTCAGATTGTCCGCAGCGGCCATGCTAGGTACTTTTTTATCTGCGGCTACCAGGATCTTATTAATCAAAGATATTATTCTGGCATAATACTCACGGACGGTCTCGTTTCGCTTCATCTGAACGCACTGCAACTCTATTTGATATTGGAGAAGGGACTTCGGTGGTGCTAGATTCTCTTTCAAAATCCTCTTTAAATCAGCCAATCTATTCACCTTACATTAGCACGCCTTGCTTTACCTCTAAGTTTAGCAATTATATGCCTTAGGAACAACGGTTCCTGAGTTTCCGCCAGCAGACTAAAGCCGTTGTCAACGTCTTGAAGAAAATCTTTCAAACTCATGTTCTCACCATCGTAAACACCAATAAAACTTACAGATCTACTGACATCTTGTTCTGTCTGGAAATCCTGGAAATACGTGGACATCTGAAGCATATGCTGATTTGTCTCAGCCTGCTTAATAGCATAGAAATTAGCCTGTGCTTGTGCACGTTCCTGGACATCCTGAATTCTGTTGATTTCCTCCATTGAAAGATTCGCCATTTTTATGAAAAAGAAATTTGGAGTTGTTGAAAAATTCTTAATTAATAATTGCAATAACGACAAACTTCCCCACAAGGGATGCCAATTTGTAAGGGCCGAATTTGTCTTATTCGGGCCGCTTGGGTTCGTACAAATAATTATTTTTATTTGGGAAGCTATCTTTGATCGGGATCTTTAATTGCAAAATTGTAATTGTAAATAAACGAATTTAAAAGAGGGGTTGTGTCGATGGCCCTTATTCTGGTCCTCTAATGCCTCTTACCTCGATCTATATATGCTAAGTCCGTGATTGTGGCCTATATTGAAGGACGCTAAATTAATTCTGCGGACAAGTTTACTAAAAATGCGGACGCGAGCAGAATCGCGGACTGGCCGTAGAGCGTATACAGCTTTACTGTGCAGACGCGAGTATGTCCGCGCGCGCTACTCCGTAAGACCAACGTTGGCTGTTTGTCCGCGGACGAAATGCTGGTATATGCGGACGCGAGCATGTCCGCGAGCGCTGCTTCGTATGACTTAATGCTGGCTGGTAGTCCGCGGACACGATGTTGGAACTGCGGACACTCTGCTGATGGCTGTTGGGCGTTTCGTCAGAGTCTGCGGACGTCTTACATGCTTATGTCTTGTCTTTAGCTTATAAGGGCTTGTTAGTAGATGAAAGGGCGTCTGTTAGTTAAATAAATTGTTCGCCTTTATTATATTTCTATTTCTTTGTTATATTCTTTTTTTTTATTGGGCGTCCAGGCAGAATCATCAGGATATACAAAAGGGCTCGTTTCACTTATAGATGTTTCCTACTAGTCTAAGGTCGTATTTCTTTTACAATTTTCATTTATACTCGCGTTCTTAAAATGTGTTATAACTAACTTACTTTTACACACGCGCCGTTGATCAAAGCGTCCTTCCTTCTCTAGCGAATGCTTAATTCTTATAGTACACGAGCTTGTCGTGGCAAGGGTTTTTACTTAATTAAGCTGCGGCTTCACCCACTCACGCCAGATATGATTGGCGGTCCTTCTGTCGCAGTGTACTTCAGTCGTGATGTACCTTCCACCGGAGCAAATATGCCAGCTTGCCTGCAGAGTTCGGTAGATTTCTAGGCCCCCGATAGCGTACAGGTAGTACCTTGACACCCTCTTACGGTCTCGTGTAAATCCTTCTGAAGTATCTCCAAGTAGACGGCTAGTCTTCAGCGGCAAGTCGTAATGATGAGGTTAGACGCACGCCGACTCCTGGTCTGGTCGTAAAAGGCGCTGCGCTGATGGAGTCGAGGGTTTATAAAGACTCGACCTCCGATCAGACGGTAGCTTAACAATTTAATTGTGGGGATATCAGCAGCCAATCAACACTCGCCACCGAAAGAAGGATCACAAAAGTATAAACGCGGCGACACATATGAAAATGCTGAGCTGATCTTAAAACGCCCGGAACCCGGTCATACCATTGCTCAACCAGCACACGAGGCTGGTATATTACAATATAACTACCGTCAGCGTACTCACACACACCCACACAAGTCATACGTTACACATGTCGAAATCAATGATTAATCAATCAATCGCGGGACCTTACAAATACATATATATTTATAATCCTTCTCCGATTTAAACAATTATTTATTTATATCAACTCAATTGCTTCTTATAACAAAAACTTGCCAATTTCTTTATTGATATCATAACCTTCTTTTGCTATATTAAAATTGAAATTTATCTAAAATCGAAGGTATAGAGAAGAAACACTAAAGAAATGGTAGTCTGTCGAACAGATCCTTCAAGCAAAGATGTTTACGCATTCATATTGATATAGATAGATGAAAATTTCAAGTTCTACAGCTTCATGTATAAGCATCATGTTCTTTCAGTGTCTGTGATTCACTCATTTACGAGGTAAAAGAAGACACATATATTAACATAATTATTTGTTGAACTAATTAGAAATACCTTTTTAATCATTGCATTATAACCACATTTCTTATCAACCTTTACTAAGGGAAAAGTAATAAACGTACACAATAAACCTGCTAGAATATTATTTACATTATTATTGAAAGTTTGACTTTAATTTACATAATGAAAATAGACTTTTAGAATAAGAACTCTGAATTTTCACCACATAAGGGATATCGAGGGTTTAAAAATTAACTTTGATTAGTATAATGAAATAACTGTATAGATAGAGAAAACACTTAGAATTTTTGTGACATTGAGATATCAAGAGTTGCAAAATTAATCTTCAAGTTTTACATGAAGAAACGACCTTATACTTGCCAGCCTTTTACCTTAAAAAGGTATGATTTGGGGGGGGGGGAGATTTCACTACTTTTAAAAAGTATGTAATACCTAAATTACAAAGATTAGTTAACATCAACTGAATAAGTTATAAATTTAAAAATTAATGTGTATATGCTCACTGAAGATGGCCGCGGCAGTGGTACTAGTATTTGTCACTAGCGCCCTAGTTCTAAAAGTGTGCGCGCGTGCTCAGTCTGTGGCGTCGGTAAGTCGCTCTGTAGTCCTGGGGTTATCGACGTTACGTCTGCTATACCGTCAGTGTTTAACCTCTCGCGTGATTAACTTTGTCGCTGCTAAAGTATTTTAAAATTGTTGCTACGGGATCGAAACTGGTACTCAGGAGCAATTATGGATGGTCAGCTACTCCGAGGAGTGATTTCTTTTGGGACTTGTACACTGTGGTGATGGGAAACTTGTGCTTTCCTTTGGTCGATCATTGCTGTTTGGAGTCAGATAAGTTATTTTTTTTTATTTAAATTATTGAGACTTTTTGTTGATTTAAAGCACCGGTGCTTTGTTAAAAGAATTTTGTCTTTTTGTTTTCAGGTCACTGGGTCAATGCTGCTTCGAAATTTGTGTGTTACGTCTTAAGAAGATTTTGACGTCTCCCCTGGAATGGCATGCCGAAGCTAGTGCACAAGTTTTCGCTAAAGTTTTTTGTAGTAAGAAGTACAACAGTGGTGTAGAGTGTTTTAATAAACATATTTAATTAATTTACATGACTTGACCAGTGCTTTTGACTTTTTGTAGTTTTTAAATTATGTATATGTGTGAATAAGTGTAAATCACTATGGTGTTTTTCAATAATTATTGTGTGAATTTGTGGATCTCAAGTGTGATTTGTCGAGAACAAGCAAAAAATGGTATAGTTATTTTCACTTTTTTTCCCACACATAATAATTTAATAATAATTCACATGATAATATAATTCACATAATATATATGATAATTCAAATAATAATTTAATTTATGTTAAAGTGTTTTGTGTTGTTTGGCTCTGTTTCCCTGGATTTGAATGGACTTATTGGTGTATGTTTATGTCAGACCTATCTGATTGAGTTCGTCTTTTGGAGCAAAGGCCGTCTCTTTCAGATTGCTCTTCCTGGGTTCGACTAAGTTTTGATGTGTAAATAGTGGGTCTCAATAATTGTGCACATTGAATTTAGTTTGTATGTTGGCTTAATTATTTGTTTTATTGCCTATGGAATTGATAATGACTTTTGCCGACCAAGTTTTGTTTGTGCATGAATAGAGGAATACTTATGAACTCAATGCTTCGTGCAAGTGCGTTGCTTTAATTTTTTTAAATTATAGTTTGAAAGTTTTATTTGTGGATCCAATATGGGATATTAATAATGCTTTTGGGATGCCTGTCTATTAAGTTAACTATTTGCTTGTTTTGTTATTTGACAGACTCCTCTGCTAAACTACTCTGTGGTACGTTAAACTATTTATATTGAGTTTGGGGTATGTGAAAAAGGCGTTGGAAGTGCAAACTGTGAATCTTTCAACGACTTTTATCTTGGTACACTGTGTTGAATTACGTTCAATGTTTTCTATTATTATTTACACTCTGTATTATAGCTGATAACCTAATTTACTTTCATCGTTAACTATTTATTCATCACAGCCATAAAATTTATATATACTGAATTTACTGCTAAACCATAATATCAAAGAAAGTATAAAATATATATATAATATCAACTTCCATTTGGTCCCATTAAAAATGGAATAAATATCTGCAAAAAATACATGTTTACAAAGACCAGAGCTTATATATAATAACTACTCTATTAAGGTACTAAAAAATGTATGTAAAATATCCATAGATTTTAATCACTACTATAATAATGACTACATATAGAAATGAGAGCGAAGAATATAATTGAAATAAGTAAGCTACATTTTGAATATTTCGGTCTTCGCCTGATTTAAAATCTGTTATAGCTATAAAAGCTTGTTTTAACATGCTAAAACAATACAATTGAGTTTATCTAAGAACTTATAGTTTTGATTTTTATAGTTATGCACCTGACAATTTAGACCCTAAAGCCATGAAATCGATGGAGTAAGTATATAATATACACATGCTGATTATTGTATAAAACATTACTGTTGCATCAAGCAAGAATATTCTTTATTATATAAACTGAATAATATCTAAAATCCAACAAAATAAAACACTTTCACTAGCTATTCATAAGAATCCCTTTCGACGAACAGCCTGAGAGTCTACCTCCCAGGAGACGATAGGAAAAGTTATGAACTATTCATATACACTTAAACAACTTAGAAACTTTCATGCATGAGCGATGCATATTCTTGACACTTCACTATCTTCTCACAATAGAAAATAATTTTTTCCTTATATAAACTGAATATTCTCTGAACTAAGAAAATAAAATACTTTTACTATCTATTCATAAGAATTCTTTTCGACGTACAGCCTCAGAGTCTATCTCCCAGGAGACTATAGGAAAAGTTAACATAAGCACTTCCACAATTGTAGAAACTTTCTTGCGTGGAAGACTGAATACAATCGTAACACTCATCCAACTTGTCACATCACAAGAAAATTATATAAACAGGAAATTCTGTATAAATTTTCTTTGATTCATGAACGATGAAAATACAACATTTTTAGTAGCTTCTCATCAGGATCCCTTCCGACATACAGCCTGAGAGTCTACCTCCCAGGAGACGATAGGAAAAGTTATGAATTATTCATATACACTTAAACAACTTAGAAACTTTCATGCATGAGCGATGCATATTCTTGACACTTCACTAGCTTCTCACAATACAAGACAATTTTTTCCTTATACTGAATATTCTCTATGTTGAAACTTTCTTTGATTCTTGAATCAAGAAAATAAAACACACTAGCTATTTGTAAGGTTCCCTTTCTACGTATAGTTTGAGAGTCTATCTCCCAGGAGACGATAGGAAAATTTAATAATTGTTCATAAGCACTTCCACAATTGTAGAAACTTTCTTGCGTGGAAGATTGAATATAATAATAAAAAACTTACACTTCTGCTAGACAGGTATAAACTAAAGAAAATCTACTTTTTTCACAATGCTGCAGATCTCAATATCAGACCTTCTTCAATAAAAATTCTCTTGTGACAATTACTTCTTTTATATATAAACTGACAGCTTCATAACCTCATAATCTGAAAAATAACAGAGAATATTTAAACAAAGAATCAGTTCACAAATTCTTTATTTATATTGAATATCTATAAAAAATAAAACTAAATACTTATCTAATTATATAAACTATTAGTTGATGATTGCTTCTGATTGCATAGAAAATAGACTTTGCTAAACACTTTTGCAACTTTTGCAACATACAATTGAAGGAGGCTGAATCCCTACCAGCAAAACCTGAAGAATTTAGCTAAATTCATAAATTTTATGGCCAGGTCCAATGTAGAAGAGACACGCTCGGACCTGGCCAAGCAAAGAACACAAGAAGTGTTTCACGGAGAAGATGCTCCAGAAGGAGAGGATCCTCCACAAGGAGTGAATCCACAGAATTAATGTATAATTTTTAAAAAATATACAGTATAAAATCTAAAAACTTGTGAATATTATTTATACTTACAAGATACTTGCGCTTATGACAGCTATTCTTCTAGAAGTCCAAAGAACTTGATAATTTGTAATGACCAGATGGACTGCAAATTTTGTAGAAACTTTCTTCGATACTTCAGCGATGAAAATACAACAGTTTCACTAGCTTGTCACACGGATTCCTTTCAATATACTTATACAGCCTGAGAGTTGTAACCTCTCACGAAACAACAGAAAAAATGTAATAATATTGAATAGCTATGTCAACAACCGTAGAAACTTTCGTAGACACATTCTTAACACTACACTAACTTGTCACATCACAAGAAAATTCTTTTCTATAATCTCTTATGTATTTCCTATAATATGGTAGTCATATGCCTTCCAACCTGAAAAATAAAAGAGAACATTTTAACAAAGAATCAGTTCAAAAAATCTTTCATTATATTGTATGTTTATAAAAAACTAAAAACTAAATACTTATCTAATTTTAGCTTATTAGTCATGTTTGTGAGACGTCTTAATTATATCTGACAGTTTTAAATTCTGACATTTTTCTTCAAACACACTTTTGCATATTTGCAGATTTTTTTGAAAATAATATCACTTCACTAGATTATTATTGTATCATCATAATCGTATATTTATTAAGAAAGAAAGAAAGAAAGCACTTATTTATTTATATATTATTAACACTGCATGTGTTATTGTATTGTAAAATAATATAGATACGTCTGCTCGTCTCGTCTGCACACATATATAAACTGTGCATACACACATATATACTGTAACGTCCTACGACGTTATTTATTTTTAAATCTATTATTTATTAATTTAAACTATTTTTTCAAAATTCAAAACACAAATGATGATGTCAATTTCGAAACGTTATATTTTGAATGCGCGCTGTAATTTTGTAACACATGTCAGCATGTGTTACTTATTCGGCAATCGTTTTACTTTAAAACTGATTATTAAGCGTTACACATTAAGAGTTGGTCAACGTATTCGGGCTTTAAAAGAGTCGAATTGGCCTCATTTTAATTAGTCTCGTGTTTAAGTCCGAACTCCGTACCTCGCGGTTCGTCAATTGCGGAGAGATTTATTGTACTTCTAAGTACTAGATTCTGAATAAAGAAACAAATACATTTTTAAACGTGTGGTGTAATCATTTGCAAAGCCATTCAATCCTACAATCTACAAGTTAGCAGAAACGAGAAACGCAGAGAAAAAAAAGACGAGGATAGCAGAAGCAGCAAAACAAGACAAGTGAAGCAGAAAAAGGTAAGTCAAATAAATACATTGAAAGTAGATATCGGAGCGGGTAACGAGTCTAAACCCAGCCACTAATAACAATTATATACGCGCTCATAAATAATCTAAATAAAATCCTGCATGCTCTCAAATACATGTCCTACCTATGAGGTGAGAGTGTAGGTGGGACGTAACAATTGGTTCCGATATGAATCGAACAAGTAATTGATTTAATTAAAAGCATTTGCAAAAATAATAGAGCATATATTGAAATAATAGTAAAGTTGAAATAATTAAGATAATTAGATAACCATTTGATTAATTGAGTGCAGTTTTCTTTATCCTTTGGTCTGCTAAGTAGCGGCCAATCCTTGATCTGCTTAGTAGCGGTCTCTTTTCCAATTTTGTCCGAATTAATCAAATGAGTTCTGTGAATTGTAAAAGTAAAGTGATTAAAAAGAAGAGAAGTGGAAAAAAATTATTTTTGCAAAAATTATTGAACAATAAGAAGCAATTAATAGAACAACTAGCGGAAATAAATAGTAAAATAGATTTATTTTTCCAAACGCCAAAAGTTGAAGAAAATAAAGTAGAATCTGAGCAAATTGAAAAATCAGACTTCAGTTTAGAACTAGGAATTAAATTTGATAATTTATTACATTTTGCGGAAAAAGCGATATTATTGAATAAATTGAGTAAAGATCAGGATAAATAATTCAATACGTGTAGTGAATGCACATTTGACGGTTTAATTTGAGCAGTTTGTAAGTCCATCGGTGGTAAAAATTTGCAAAGTTGCAAAACGCGAGAAGTGGGTCGCGCGCTCGCGAGTTGAGTGCCCTGGTAGACTACACATTTTTGTAGCGCGGACACAATCAGAATCGCGGACACATTTTTAAATCGCGGACACATCTCTATAGCGCGGACACATTTTTGTCAGGCGGGACATCGGAATCGTGGACACATTTTTGTAAGGCGGGACATCATAATCGCGGACACATTTTTAAAACGCGGACACAAATTGTTAATGCGGACAGAAATCTTTAGCGCGGACAGAAATCTTTAGCGCGGACACGTTACCATAGTGCGGATATATCAGAATCGCGGATTTCTTGAGTGCGGACACATTGTTGTCTCGTGCGGACACATTTTTGTATTGCGCGGACACATTTCTTTAGTAGGATATATTATTTTATCGTGCGGAAACAAATTTGATTCGTGCGGACACATTTTTTATTCGTGCGGACACATTTTTGTATCGTGCGGACACAAGTTTGATTCGTGCGGACACATTTTTGACTCGTGCGGACACATTGTTGTATCGTGCGGACACAAATTTGATTCGTGCGGACACATTTTTGATTCGTGCGGACACTTTTCTGACTCGTGCGGACACATTGTTGTCTCGTGCGGACACATTTTTGTATTGCGCGGACACATTTTTGTCTCGTGCGGACACATTTTTGTATTGTGTGGACACATTTTCGTCTTGTGCGGATGCATTTTTGTGTTGTGCGGACACATTTTTGTCTTGTGCAGACATAACGGTATCGTGGATATAAATCTTTAGAGCAGACACAATTTTTTTTAAAGCGGACATTTTTTTTTAATGTGGACAGATTTCTTTTACGGGGACATATTTTGGTCACGGATATACTTTTAAAGTAGACAAATATATTTTCGGGGGACAAATAAGATTTATTCGGACAAGTTAGTATTTTGTGGACACGATCATTTTAGGCGGATAAATTCATTTTATGCAGACAGGTTCAATTTTTGTGGACACGATCATTTTAGGCGGATAAATTCATTTTATGCAGACAGGTTCAATTTTTGTGGACGAATATAATTAGAATTGGCGATTATTTTCGTCGTAAATAGATTTTTATTGCGGACAGATACATTCAGGGCGAATTAGTATATTTAAAGTATATAGCAAATTATGTATAGTGAAAAATCAAATGAGTGATAAGGATAATAAAACCGTTGAGGATTCTTTGCCATTTAGAAAATTAACTCGGCAACAAATTCAGAAGCATCCATCATTTGAAAAATTGCTTGAAAAATCTTTAACGAGAAATCCTTTAAAAGAAGTAGTAAAATACAAAGATCTCCTATAAAAACGTCGTGTTCAGGGAAAATATCATTGGATCAAATTAATTCTGATACTGGTGCTATTAAAAAAGTTGTAAGTCCAATAGTTAAGGGAAATCAAAATTCTACGCCAAAAGTAAATAAAGCTAGTTCTGAGGAATTTTTCGACACTACAAATAGTGTTTTAAATGAAACATTTCAAGTAGAAAGTAGTAATAGGTTTTCAGATATTGGAGGTTTTCAAGCTGAACAAAGTTTAATAACAGGCACGTCAAAAGATATTTTACCTACATTTGATCAAGGGTATAATTTATTGAGTAATTCATTTTTTAAGAAAATTGATGATATAAGTAAACAGAAGGATAATTTTGAAAAGACAGAAAATTTAGAATTTGATGAATTTTTAAATACAATAGTGAAAGATATTACAACAATAGAAGTTCAAAATAATACAGAAATTTCTGATACATTCGATAATAGATCTGTTATAGAACAACAGTTTGAAAAATCGAATACTGATTTAATTAATTTAAATAATATAGAACAGGAGAACATTTCTGAAGTTAGTGAGTTTCAGGATACTAGTAAGGTTGCTCAAGTAAAAATAAATTGCTCTAGTGAAAATTCTGTGAACATGGCTCCAAATGGTGCTGGCCACTCTGGTGATCAGTCAAATCGAAAGCCGATAAAATTGAGTTTAGAAAAGATTGCTAATTATGTACCGGATTTTGATGGAAAAAATATGTCACCTACAGACTACATTGATATTTTGAAAAACGTGAAATATTTAATTGATGATATTGATGAAAAAAATGTAACAAGTTTGCTAATATTTAGATTAAAGGGTGAAGTAGGAAGAGCATTGAGAAACATTTGGATTCAATTGCAGAGTTAATAGATGCAATACGAGTATTATATCCTATTTTAGAAGATATTCATGAATTATATGCAAAAGTCGTAAAAATTTTTCAAGGGAATAATGAGTCCGTATTATCTTACAATAATAGAGTTAAAGATTTAGTTTTAAAAATTAAAGAACTGAAAAAATTGGAGGGTCTTTCGGAAGCTGAGGAAAGGAGTTTTGCAGTGCAATTAGATAGTAAAGTAGCAAGTAACTATAAAAAAGGGTTAAAACCTGAAATAAAATATGAATTGGGAAATGAAAACACATTTCCTCAAATGTCACAAGCTGCGCTTAAAATAGAAAAGGAATTAGAAAGACGAAAGGGTTTTAGTGAGAGTTTGATAAATAATTTTTATGGGGAAAAAGCCGAGCAATTAAATAAAGTCATGTTTTGTCAAATGTGTAAAGATCGCGATCATGAAGCATTATTTTGCAAAAATGCTGGATGTGTATGTTGCAAAGAAGATGATCATGTCTCAAATAATTGTAATGCAGTCAAGGATAAAATAAAATTAATTTGTAATTTTTGCAGTAAATCGGGTCATTCAATAAGCTCTTGTAAATTGAATGGAAAACAAAACTTTCATTGTCAATATTGCCAAGAAATGGGACATGAAGCTTCGCAATGTACATATATTTTAGAGTATATATTATGTTCAAAATGTAAAGCACCAGGACATAATCCTAATAAATGTGTAAATTCATCTATTCAAAATTCAAGAAAATGTAGTTTTTGTGATAGCTTTGATCATACTATGCAAAATTGTCCTGAAGTATATTGTATGAGATGTAATAAAAGAGGACATATTACAAAATTTTGTACTTTAGGTGAAAATAAATTTCGGTTTTGTACAATTTGTGAAACTATAGATCATGATAGTAGTAATTGTGAAAAGATTAAAATTCTTGTTCAAGATTATAAAGCTAAGCAGCAGCTAAAATGTCAATTATGTGAAGGATTAGGGCATGAAGTAAAAGACTGTGAGAAATTTAAAGCAGCGCAAAGTACTCAACAAGTTAATAGAAATAGTTTTAGAAATAATTACGCCAATAATAGAAATAATTATAATAATGGTAATTACAATGGTAATCAACAGCAACAAAGATATTACGGTAATCGATTCAGACAGCAAAATCAAAGTAGTTATAATAATGGAGGAGTAAGGAAAGTTTGTGAATATTGTGATTTGGTAGGACATTCAATTGATGAATGTAGAAAATTATCAGCTTTAAAAGCCTCGCGGGAAAAGTGCGGATTTTGTGACAAATTAGGTCATAAAGCTAGTTATTGTGATGAAGTAAAAAAATTAGAAAATCAGCATAAACAATTTTGTTCGGGTTGTAAGGGTATTGGTCATACTCTAAATAATTGTTTTAAAAAGAATCAGGGAAACTTCAGTTCTCTTCCTGGAAGGAACGCGTAGGAAGGGATCATAGTAAAGCGTTCCCATTACAAATTGAGAGTAATGAAAATGATAAATTTAACAGTATGAATAATAACGCATGTCAATATAATAATGATATAATAGATTTGTTATTTGAAACCTATGTATTAAAGCTAGAAAATCTTTTGCAATATATTGAAATTACGGATGAATTTTCGAACACTACATATAAGCTATTGGTAGATAGTGGTGCTCAATTAAATATTATAAAGAAAGATAAATTAATTGCTGATGTAATTAATACTAGTAATAGAATTCTGATTTCTGGAATTACGGAAAATTCCATTAGAACGTTAGGTTCCGTTAAATTATTCATAAATGATACAGATTTTGATTTTCATGTAGCCCCAGATGGTTTTTCAATTCCTTATGATGGTATTTTGGGTATAAAAGCATTATTAGAGCAAAAGCTAAGATTAGATAAGGGTTACTTAGAAATAAATGGAAAGAAAATTCCATTGAAATCAGCTATACATAAGTATGAAAATAATATTAATGTTCTAGATTTAAAGGAAAATATAGGGATTCAGAATTTAGTACCAATTTTTTATGAAAAAGTAGAAAATATGAATTTAGAATTTTCTTTAAATGATAAAGTTCAAACTGTCAATAATACTGTAGAATGTAGTAATGCATGTATTATAATTACAACTATGATTGTTGATTTAAGGGATGATACGCATGTTATTAAGGATAATGTAATAAATATAGGGAATATATCTTTACAGCAAGATTTAAAGAAAGTTCTAAATACGGTAAGTAAAATTCATAGTAATATTGAAGAAAATACGTCGATGGTTGATAATGTTTTAGAAAGTAGCAATATAGAGCAAATAGATAGTGAGCAACAAGATTTTCTGGATCAAAATTGTGAATGGAATCAATATTGAAACTTTCATTGCAAATATAAATAAATGTCTAGAAAAATATGAACAGAATGATGAATTGATTAATCAAGATTTCACTATTAACTATTTAAAATTTATGGAAACATTAGAAAGTAATAATATACATTGTGAAAATGATAGAAAAATTCGTAAATTAAATAAACAGATAAATTATTAGACTATTGATATTCAGGATATGCCAGAAAGTTTTCTTGCATTACCGGGTTTGAAATTGCCAAATGAAGAGGAAACTATGTATTGTGGTGCTATTTATTTAAATTCAATGAATGAAAATAATTCTAAAGAAAGCGAGAATTCAGGCAAAATTGAAAGGCAAAGATTATTAATGGATACTATTAATTTAAATCATTTGTCGCGAAGAAAGCGGAAAATCGTAGAAAATTTAATTTTGAAAAATGAGGATATTTGTTGGTTAGAAGGTGAAAAGTTTGGAGTATGTGAGGTAGAAGAACATGAGATAAATTTAACTGATGAAAAACCTGTATACGTAAAACAATTTCCTTTAGAATATACATTAAAGCAAATTGCTATTTTAGAAACAAAAAAATTAATTGAAAATAAATTAGTCAGATCGTCAACAAGTCCTTTTAATGCTCCAGCTTTTGTCGTTCCTAAAAAGGGTTTGACAAAAGATGGTAAGAAAAATGGAGATTAGTAATAGATTATAGGAAATTAAATGCTAAAACTATATCAGATCCATATTTGTTACCGAATATTACGGAAATTTTTGATAATGTCGGTAAAAATAAATATTTTACAACAATCGATATGGTTTCTGGATTTCATCAGGTAAAATGAAAGAAGCGGATATTCATAAAACTGCTTTCAGTGTTCATCCTTTAGGTAGATTTGAATTTAAAGTACTACCTTTTGGTTTAGTCAATTCTCCTCGAGTTTTTCAAAGAATTCTTACAAGAGTATTAGGTGAATTAATAGAGAAAGGATTTTGTTTGTGTATATTGATGACATTATTATAGTTGCTAATTCAATTGAAGAACATAACGAGAGATTTAATTTAATTGCAGAAAAACTTAGAGAGGCAGGTCTTAAATTAGAGACAAGCAAATTTAAATTTTTCCAGAAAGAAGTTGAGTTTTTAGGACATATAATTAGTGAACAGGGTATTAAAACCGATCCAAAAAAGTAGAAGCTGTTTAACGAGTTTCCAATTCCGAGAACGAGGAAAAATATTCGAGAATTCTTAGGTTTAGCTGGTTATTATAGAAGATTTATTGAAAATTTTGCAGATATAGCAAAGCCATTATCTATACTTTTACAAAAGACGGAAAACATTTGTGTGGACCGACGAGAGACAAAAAGCTTTTGAAAATTTGAAACATGCATTAAGTTCTGCGCCCATATTACAATTTCCAGATATGGAAAAACCTTTTATTATTACTGCCGATTCGTCAAATTTTGCTCTTGGTTGTGTACTTTCGCAGCAGAAATTGGTGAAGATAGACCAGTAGCATTTGCTTCTAGAGTTTTAAAGGCAGCAGAAAAAATTACCATACTATGAAAGAGAAGCTTTGGCAATAATGTTCGCTGTAAAGATTTTAGGAATTATATCTATGGAATAAGTTTTATATTGTTACTGATCATAAGCCTATATTATCGTTTAAAACTGCTGATAAAAATTCGAGAGTACAGCGGTGGCGTTTGAAATTATTAGACTATGGGGGGGAAGGGGGGGGGGGGGGGGGTTGGGGGGGGGGGGGGGGGGGGGGGGGGGGGGGGGGGGGGGGGGGGGGGGGGGGGGGGGGGGGGGGGGGTTATTATGAAATTATTTATAAACCGGGAAAAAATAATGTAAATGCGGATGCTTTGTCGAGAAATCCAGTAGATAATATTCAGATTAATGTAGTTACTAGAGCTCAAAAAGCGAAACAGTTAAATTCTAAAGAGTTTACAGAAATTTTGTCTAATGATCAGAAAATAGAAAAGTTAAATGAAGCTAGGATTAAGCAAAAAGAGAAAATTAATAAAAAAAGAGGAAATAAAAATAAACTAGTTGCTGAGAAAAATAATAGTTTAGATTTGCCAAAGGTAGATAAAAATAATAGTGAATTATGGGATAAGTCTATAGATAAAAATATTGTATATACTAAAAAACTAATTCAATATAGAAAAGACAATATTATACATTTTATAGATGATAAAGGCAACGGTTTGGACATAAATACTAACAATTTTATTAAGGGAAACAATATTTCCTTTAATATACGATTAAATGAGGTAGAAATAGCAACTTTTAAAGCACTTAAAATTTTTGTTTTATGTATTGATGTAACTCAATCAGTTTTCATGATTAAAGAAAAAATGTTGCA